>WBND01000600.1:156612-168504 GCA_013398595.1 Tychaedon coryphoeus | reverse complement strand
AACTTTCCATGAGCTTCCAGAGCCACTCAGCCTGCATCTTCACTGAGCTGCACTCCACCAAAAACAATAATGGCAGCATCAAAAGCACCTTCAGCAAGTTCCCTGACAAGACTAGGCTGTGTGGGGCAGGTGACAGGCTGGAGGGAAGGGATGCCACCCAGAGGGCCCTTGGCATGCTAGAGAGGTACGACCATGCGAACATCATCTACTTCAACAAGTCCAAGGGCAAGGTCCAGAATCAATACAGACGAGGAAAATCAACAGATTGAGAGCAACCCTCTGAACATGGATTTGGATTTGTACCGGTGGATAAAAAAAACTGTGCGTGAGCTGGCAGCATGTGTCCATAGCTCAGCAAGCCAACCATGTCCTGGACTGCTCAAAAAAGAAGGGTGAGCAGTAGGGTGAGGGGAGTGATTTTCCCACCCTAATGAGACATCACCTGGAGCACCACATGCAGTGTCCCCAAGACCACGAAGACATGGACAGGTTGGGTCCAAAGAAGGGACACAAAAATGGTCAGAGAGCTGGACACGCTGAGAGTGCTGGAATTCTATATTTTGACAAACCAAAGTGGAATCTGTGTGTCAGAACTGATGAAGAATGTCTAAGAAGAAATTTCATTCTTTTAAGAATGACCTGAAAATGCATTGATCTGTCTAGGCAATAAGCAAATTCCTAGCTATCCACTGCTTAGTTCTTCAGCACTTTGGAAACACATCCAGTTTCCTTGCAGCAGACCAACTTGCAGACTCTAAATGACCTCACAGGTCTACGTAAGAAATAAAAAAATTCTGAAGCTTAGTAACCCTTACAGTGTGATATATTCATTTGTGTTCATTTACAATTCAAGGACAAATTTAAATCCATACAGAATTGGTACCATGCAATCCAGATGACCTTGCAAATTTAGAGAAATAATGCTCAGTGAACTCAAAAAAACTCTTCTAATTAACAGCAGGCAGTGGAGAAACCCAGGTAGACTATGGCTACGAGGTGCCAGGGACACAGAGAAGAACACTTCCTCATTTTCATTTGCATTCCTTCACCACCACTGCAAGAGCTTATCAATCAAATGCTAAAAAGCAGGAACAGGGTGTGGCTGGTTTTTTGTCAGCACAGTGTTCACATGTAAACACAAACTGGTTTCCATCAGAGGTCTTGTCTCAAGATAAACAGCAGAATATAACCAAAGCTCTCATCAGTTCATAAGGCTTGTAATGATGAGCAGAAAGCTGACAAACCCCTCTTACACGAGCAAATAGTTATCCAGACAGAGTTCCTACTGAACTGGTCAACAGTTTAAACCCTGTGACATCCCAATGGGGTGTTACATAACTGTGAAACCCCAGGGAACAGTTATCTGGTTATTTCTTTTTCACTCTGACAGGAAAATTTTCAAAAAGCTCTGTCAAAAACCCAGCGTTGTCTAAAACACATCATTTCTCATGCAGACTGACCTACCAAAACCAAAAACTAAGAATTCAACAAAGCAAACCCCATCCTAGAGAGGCTTTATTAATTGCTTGCAGATGTAATTTTTCTGGATGATCTTATAGTGATTTCTGTTGAAGCACTCATCTCCTGCCAGCCACTAACATGTCAAAAGTACGTCAATGACATGCAAAGCTACAGTGAATAAATTACTTTTGTTCCAACTACATAATCTTGCAGTCAAATTCTTGTCCTGAATGTAGCCCTGAATCCACAGCCTTCTGTGCAGCCCTACCTATATTGTACATCTATCATAATTTTGGTTACTGTTTCACATTTACTGTGCTGCTTACATGTAAAGACAGAAAGCAATCAGACATTTTACTATTCATCGCAGTATATTTGCCCTAACTTGCAGGCATCCACATTCCTAAGAAGGTGCTTAACATGACATTGCTGGAACATTATTAGAAACACTGCTCTACATACCTTCCCCTGTTGCATTGAACAGTCCACACATCCCACTTGAATGTTTCCATGTTTTGCTCCAGGGATTATCTGTAATCTTTCAAAGTCAGTCCCCAGTACCACAATATCACATCCTGATGCGTATGCCTAAAGTATATAAAAAAATAAATTAAAAACACCCCAAAGAAAACAAAAAAACCCACTCCAAAATAAAAGTTTTATCTACTTACAGCACATCAGTGAAGTATGAAACAGTATAGTCCATGCATCCTATCTATGCAAAACACTGTACAGTCAGAAGAGGTATTTGCAGAGAACATACAGATGTCCGCAGTTTAAAACTGAGCAACAGAAGCGGCAAATTGCTCTTTCTCCATGCTTACAAGTGCATCATAAGACTTGCATAACAAACAAACTGTGGTTTGTGATAGAAAAATAAAAAATATGGAGATACAAAAACATCTATAAGAAAAGTAAAAGCACAAAAACCAAAGTTCTTGCCAAGTGGGAAAAAGTAATATATTTCTTAGACTGGAGACAGACTTTAGAAATTTTTCTTTTAATTTTTTAGATTTCTGAATAAGGGTAGTAAGAATTGAGGAGCTAAAATTCTACTAAAACATTTAGTAAGGACTTTGTACAGGCAAAAATCAAAAGGGTAACAACATGAAACTTAGTTATACAGAAGCAAAACTGTCCTCTCAGACCTGTTGAGTCTCCTGTTATTTGCATTAATTCTATTCTCTCAAGTTTATATTTTCACTGACGATGTTGACATATCTTAGACATTCACAGAGCCAGTTCATTGAGTCCGGCAATGCTCAAGTCAAAATTTCTTCCTATCTTTTTGGAAATTTTATTAGACACTGAGTACAGACAAAAATAGAGGAAAGGATTAGACACTGGAGAAACTGGTGGAAACAACATTGAGGAGAATCACCCAATTAGCATAAGAAAACAACATTCAAGGATGAAAGCCTTAAAATAAGGAATGCACACTCATTAAAAAGTTAGTCAGAAAGATAGCAATAAAAATAACAGCACAAACAAGTGTTCTGTAAGCAAAAGATTTATAAAAGAATCAAAATTTTAATTGACTAAAAGTTTCAAGAGCAGAATAGTGTCTCAGAATCTGAAGATGGAAAATTTCCATACACTGACAAAAGTGATGATGCCTTACAACCAATTCCTCTACTAATTTCTAATGTATTAAATAAAAACTGTGGACTTGAAAACAAAAGCAAAATAACTGAAGCCCAGACATATAAATTTGAAATCTGATGGTCATGTTTCAGGTGTTTTAAACGAAAGACTACTTTTACCAAGACTGGCCAAGACTATTATACCATTACACACCTTAAAATACATAAAATGAGAAATATCAAGATTTTGATCCGAAGACATTTTTTCTCCACACAAGATTAGTGATGCTTGTAAAAGTCTCAGCCAGAAGACTGTGTTCGCCATTCTCAGCCAATATTCAATTATCACACTGCAACCAGCAGAACACCAGGGACCACCTCATAATTGAAAATGCTGTCTATAATTCTGCAGACTAAATAAAACCACATATTTATGATCACTTATTACTAGTAAGTTTTTGAGCCCCTTCCTGTTCAGTTCCCCCTTCAGCTTCAAGGCATTCAAGCAGTGCAATTCTGCTTGTCAAAACAGCAGCATTTGTTACTAACTGGTATACTGAACTACAGGTTCCAAAGCAATCTAAGTGAAAACTCATTCCAAAAGAGCAGATAGAGTAGTAATTTTTGTTCAAATTTTAAAGTAATTATTTTGATATGATGGCATGAACTTTAGACCTGTTTGTCACAGAACGTTTTTTTCTTTAAAAACAATCTCACCTGGCGACTTGCTGGCTAAGTCCACAGTTTACCAGAAAAAGTTTATTCAGAAATATCACATGTTCAATTTTTCCCAAAACCATTTTAAAAAAATTTAGAGTTCTGTATAGATGCAGTTTTAAGGAAAACAAAAACAAACAAAAAGAAGCGTTTCTATGTAAAGGCATAACATAGACACAGCTTTATTAAAAATGTATTCAAGACTGAAGTGTCAAAGACTGCATGAAGCCCACCTGCTGTGTGTATATGCCCCCCTTAGGCCTCATCAGCACTTCAAAGACTTACTATACTTCTCCCACCTGGTTCTCTACAATTCTAGCTTCACAGAAAAGCCTGAAGTCACCTCCTGCCATCACCACAATCATAGGATAGATCACAAAAAATGGCTTGGATTGGAAGGGACCTTAAGGATCACCTGGTTCCAACTCTCATGCAACTGGCAGGAACATCTTTCACTAGACCAGGTTGCTCAGAACCTCATCCAAGCTGGCTTGAACACTTCCACGGATGACACACTCGCAGCTTCTCTGGACAAGTATTCCAGTGCCTCATTAACCTCACAGTAAAGAACTTCTTTCCAACGTCTAATCTAAAACAACTTTCACAGTCTGAAGCCATTCCCTCTTGTCCTTTCATGTTCTTGTACACAGACTCTCTCCGTCTTTCTTATAGGCTTCCTTCAGGAACAGGAAGACCACGATAAGGTAATTCTTAAGCTCTCTTTTCCAGACTGAACTTCTCTCAGCCCTTCCTCATGGAACGGCGCTCTGTGGGAAATGCAGGCACAGAGATCTCTCAGGGCCTTGTGCACACAGGCTCAGAGATAGAGGTGGATACAATGTCTGACCTAAGGCCTTGGAGAAGGCTTGGAGAATTAGAGCATTAAAAACAAAATAGACAAAAACCAAGAATATAAGTTTGTAGTTTAAGTAGAATTATGTTTTAAGCAAACAAAAATATGTATTATGTAAGCAAAGCAGTATGTTAAGTAATATAGTAAAAGATTTTAAAGTTTAGCAAGAGAACCGGTTATAAAGTTAATTAAAAGTTTAAGCTGTATCAAGGTAAGTTTGTGAATTGTTAGATGATCGGTTGAAAAATTACGCACTGCAGCAAAGACATGAAAAACAAAGCAATTAATGACTGGCATAAAAAGATATCAGCAAACTTCGTAGAAGTATTTGATTGGCTAAAAACTAGCAAAACACATTGTAAACTAAGAATTAAGCTGCTTCTGATGTCATGGCATAGGATGTAACATCTTTACTGTCTCACCCTTCTATGAGACTGATGCCATAAGACAGTAAACCATCTTTTAAAACATCTCTCAGTTGCCCTGTCTCTCATAATATTAATCTCCTGATAGTGCTCCATCCTTCTAACCATATTCATGGCCCTCCTCCAGACTTGCTCCATGTTTTTCCTATGCTGGAGCTGGGTGCGGGGTTCCAGGTGGGCTCTCACCAGAGCAGAGCAGAGGGGCAGAATCCCCTCCCTCCCCTGCCCCCACTGCTTTGGATGCAGCCCAGGACACGTTTGGCTTTCTGTTCTGTGAGTGCTCATGGCTGGGTCATGTCCAGCCTCTCACCCACCAGCACCCCCAGTCCTTCCAGCAGGGCTGCTCTCAGTGCCTTCATCCCCCAGCCTGGACTGGTAACAGGGGCTGTCCCAGCACAGGTGCAGCACCGTGCACTTGATCTTGTTGAACCTCATATAAAGCTCCATACTTCCATCATAGTGAGTAGGGACCAACATATACAGTAACACATACCATTAGTAGAAATCATGCAATTCATAAAGTTACTATTTTAATGAAATCAGTAACTCCATCAGTTTTAAGTCCTCAGTACACTTGACATTTTGCATTGAAAGAACTCTGTTAGTAACTATCAAACACTGAAAGTAACTATAAGTAACTGAAAGAACTCTGTTAGTAATAATTAATTCTGTTAGTAACTATACATTGGAGACTTGAGGAATCAGCATATTCATCAATGCATCAGGAAAGAAGATTTAAAACAGTTATTATAGAATATCCTGAACTGGAAGGAACCCACAAAGATCATCGGAGTCCAACTCCTGGCCTTACACAGGAAGCTTCAAGAATCACACCACATGCTCAAACACAGTGTCAAAACACTTTCTGAACTCCCACAAGCTGCTGCCATGACCACTTCCCTGGGGAACCTGTTCCAGTGCCCAACCAGCCTCTGAGAGAGCAACCTTTTCCTAAGATCCAGCCTATACCTGCTCTGACACAACTTCAGGGCATTCCCTAGAGTCCTGCACTGGTCACTAGAGAAAAGAGATTAGTCCTGCCCCTTCATTTTCCCTTGTGAGGAAGCCTGCCACACAGGCTGTCACAAAGTCTCCTCTCAGTCAGGCTGTCACTGCTGATACAGCTTCCCTTCCAGACCCTGCACTGTCTCCTTTGGATGCTCCCTCACATCTTTGTATCTTTCCTATTGTGCTGCTCAAAACTCAAAACCCAGGCCAGCTCCTGCTAACCTAGGCTATGATGGACAAGAGCAGCTTAAAGACATATTACAGCATCCTAGACAAACCATTTCCTGAAGGTGTCCCCTCTACAAATATGAACCAAGAAACTATACCTCCTCCTCTCTTCTGCTATGTTTAAACGTAGCTATTATTTTATGTATATTTTATGTATAATAATAACAATAACGACTTTATATGCCATGTGTTTAAATAAAAGTTTGTCATACTGGGGGTAAACTATCTGAAAAAAAAACATGAGGAATATCTTCTCAGCCTACTAGTTCTCAGTTCTAACAATTAATTTTAAGTGCACTTGTGCGAAGGGGAGGGTAAGATGAGTGCCCTTTCAAAATCTTGTTTTTAGAAGAAAAATATAATCATTCCAACCTTATGTTCTGGTATTTCTCCACACTACTTGAAAAGACTGACATTTGAGGGGAAGAAACAGGAATCACTTCAGAACAGGAATCTGTTCAGATTAGATCATACTTGGTCACACTGGCTTCCCAATGCCCAACAAGCTGCAGAACCAGTGGCCAACTCCTAAGCCTGTAGAGCTGATCTGTTCCCAAAGAAATAGAAAGGGGAAAGAAAGGCCTTTCTAAGGGGCTTCCAAATATAACTACAGCCAAGCAGAAGGATGATAACTTGGAGGTTATTTTTGATGCTTAGTTAATGTTCACCTGCAGGAGAACTAGTTTCAAAGACAAAAGGCAAGGGATGCAGAGGGTAGGGAAGTTTTATACTGCAACGGAAAAAGTGTCTGAAGAAGGTGACTAAATTTTCTGGCAATAAAACTGCAACTGGCTCCCTTTTCTACTGTTGTCTACTGTCCTCATTATTCCTCACATTGACCAGACAATTTTAGGAGGGAAGCTTGAGTACTCCCCTCCTCCAAAGGTGTCTTCCATTGGTTCTTTGTTGTCTCCCCTGCAACTCATCCATTAGACTATATCTGTGCAGAGATGTCAGATCCTCTTACACTCACTGGAGCCCAGACTCTGTAAATGAGGCTCCTAAGCAGCAGTTTCTTACCAAGACAGCTCTCTAAACAAAATGTATAAAATTAACTCTTGGACTAATTTTACACTTAGATTATTTTTTTTATTCACTGCAGAGGTATTTTAGTGTAGTATAACAGAAAACTATACTCAGGAGTAAGAAATATCTTCCATATCCTAATAGTGTCTCAGACACAACAAGAATGAATTCTGCCCACCAGTCACTTTATCTAACTTGTATTGTGAGACTTATCCATGATAGTTCACATGCCATTCATATTAACAGGAGCCAATAAAAGTACATTTTTGTAAGCAATGGTAACTAAGCAAAAAGGTAATTTCAATCTTCTCTTAAGCAAAGTGCAAATGATTCCAGTATAAGAATTTCTTGCATGTATATATATATATATATACACACACATATATATTTCCATATACATATATATAAATATATATTCACTTCCCTATATTACTTGGCCTTTGGTGGGGAGAGGAGGGGAAGGGAGGGAGGGAGGGACACAGCACAAAATGCTGTCAATACAGTTGAATGGTGAAATAATTCCTAAATATATATTTAATTTTTTTAATAATAAGATTAAAACCCTATGACAAGATTTTGAAGCAAGCAGAGCCTCTACGTCTGATGCTGGCAGGCCATAAAAGCCTTTCACCTTAAGAATGCCCTAGAACATGTACAAGAAAGTTGTCTTTGCACAATAAGACAGGCAGATAATGTGATATTATCATGTACTTGGAATGTTTATTAAACAATGCTTTGTTCTTCTGTTACAGAAATAAACAAGATTGAACTAGTTCAAGCTGCAGGGCCATGGATCTCACTTGCTGCTGACATAGCAAACAAGCCTGAAACTAGGGAGCAAAAGATGTTCCAGGCCTGTGAAAATAAATGTGATTTTGCATTGCAGAAGGAGGTTTTCACAAAAATTCTGCCCATTCTTTCAATCCAATGTTGGCTCTTAGTTCTAAATTAATATTTATTTGAAGAAGAATAACAGACGTTTTTACTAGAATAGTGCTTTAAAAGCACGGGAAATAGTGCAGACGAGTATATGAACTATTCTGATTTCTTTCTAAAGTGAGAGTCTGACATACACAACTCACAATCTGATAGTGGCATTGGGAAATTGCTCTCAACAGAAGGAAAGCAAACAACTGGGGCCTCGACCTCTCACATAGCACAGCACCTCTAACACATTCATTTCCCTTACGATTGACCTTCCTGATGTATTTCTTTTATGTACTGACATATAAAGTTTTTGCTATAGTTTCTGCTACAGCTATGTAATGGCTGACACATTACCTTGGACAACTTGTAAACTATTTAACCTATGTCTCTTAGACGAAGGGCAGCTATTATCCATGGCTAAATGCAGCAAACATTCACACATGCATATTTATAAAGATACTTACATATAAGCACATTCAAGCACATATGGGATGAAAACACACTAGAAAGACAATGCAGAACTCAGTAAAAGTCAAGATAAAAACTAAAGACAAATCTATGAAGCAGATGATACTGCAATAATTGCAATATTTTTATGTCCTGTGCACAGAATGCTCAAAATCAGTCACCATGAGCCACACGGTATCTTGTTGAATTATTTTATTCTATTTTAGTATGATCTCTCTCCATCCCCACTTTTGCATCAGAACTTACACTGGTCTAAGTATTCCACTTAAATATCTTATTTAAAATAACTCAATTCTTCTATTAGGATGCTAAATTAAATTTTAAGCAATACCATTCCATCATTTTTTGAAAAAAACCCCAACTTTCTAATTTATCAAAAGTACTTTATTATACAACTGTATTATAGTATATATAAGTACCAAATTGATTTGCCATGCACTTCAAATCATATTTCACTGAAACTGCACTTTTCAATGATGTGTAAAGAAATGTTTTCATTTTTTAAGATTAATCCAGTTAAGAAATAATAATTTTTTAAGGCCAGAGTAGCTTAACTGAAATATTATTTAAAAAAAAAAAAAGGTACTCTTAAGTTCCATACTAAATCCCTTTCCTTTACTAAATACCAACCAAGAAGCAGGTGAGGTCAATTTCTTGACTGACTCTTACGATAACTCACTTAATTCTCTGGACTACAGATATCCAGGGAGTTCTGAGTGCTAATATTAAGTATTCTAGATAGCTAAGTAATAGTATCATTGAGTCATATAAATTACTTCCATTTATCAAGAACAAATTTGCAGAACAGGAAGCCTTTTTCTACTGCAATCCAGTATCTTTAGAAAACCCAGTGTAGTCTTGACCAAGCTATGAAACCCCACCCCAGCCCAAATTTTCCAAGTTCCTTTCAACTTCAGATATTTAGTTCCCAGTTCTATCAACTGTACACAGCACATCTCTAGTCCACAATTAGTTTAATCACAGACAGAGGAAATCTGTCAAGGAAATATTTTGGTTCCATTGAAATAATCCATGTAATTAATCTTTCTTTCACATATTTTTACCCCTACAAACAATCGCTCTTTTGTGACTTTCATTATCAGTTTTGGGACTTGCACTTGTAAAGTTGTTACTGCTCACAGAGATTCCACCCCACCTCCCCCAGTCTTCTGCTACTTCAGTGGGGGAGAATAACAACAATTTTAAAAATTTACAGAATCAGAACTGAATAAGCAAAAAAAAAAATGTATCAGTGCTAGTTACCCACTTAATAACTTAAATATAACTTCAGTAATTAATAACTAGTTCAGAGGAATCCTATGTGATAAAATCCGTGAGCTTTTTAAACATTTACTCAAGTATTTCAGATCTGACATGAACATAAGAAAGCAAAGGATGTCTTTCACTGTGGACAAGTACATGGAAAATAAAGTAATTCAGTATCAGAAGGATATAAAGAATAAACAGGTAAATTGTGACATCTGAGGGCCAGATTCTCATTGATTTAGTGTGCCATGCGTTACTATCACCTGCCCTCAGAGAAACAACATGCATGCTTCCTACGGTATCTTGATGCTTTTGAGTCTTTTTCTGCACATAAATAAAAGATGGGCTAAAAACTTATCAGTGTTCCCTCCAAGGAAGCTCATGCTCCGCTTTATACTTCACATCCTAAAAAAAGAAAAGTCAGAACAACAAACCTGCCTCCCATTACAACAAATATCTGAAATACATCCTTAAAACACAGCTGCACATATTCAAAAAATTGTATATAGTTCAGTGCATACAGGAAGTTTCATACTAATTTTGCTTCAAATTTTTCAGTTTTTAAAGACAAATCTTGATATTTTTACCTTAAAACTGTAATATTTTAAAATATTTCACTTTAAATATTCAGTGCTGTCTATGAGAAAATATCATGAAGCATACTTTATCTAAAAAAAAATTTTAAACTACAAAATTCTCCTGTTGGACAAGGACAACTTGTCCCCCCTGTACAGCCCATAACCCTGAAATATCAACTCCTATGTTCTCAGCCACAAAAACTGGTAGCATGGAATGACATATTTGGGGTTATTCTTCCATTCCTAAAATACAATTCAATAGATTTTATACTTATAAATGCTTATATCAATTTCAGAAAGAAAAAAACCATGGTCAATTTTTTTTTTTACGATTTTCTAAAAGTAGAGTACATCACTGTTTTCCCAAAAAGCACCTTTCACTTCTTAAGCCTTCTGAGCAATCTCATTAACTTAACACAGCATTACAGAATCAGTAACAACAACAACAAAACCAGCCCTTAAGCAATCGAGGATATTTCTCTTGGCCATTTTAAATCTGAGGAAAAGAAATCCATTAATAACCTTCCAGGGGAAAGGATAATGAAAGGAAGATGAATGCAGCTATAGGAAATATTGTTATTACATTTATGTCAAGGAAACATTGTTACACTATACTTGTATGGAAACAGCCCCTCAAAAGAGAGGCCACAGTAATGAATATCAAAAATTACACTTTCCAACCATTCCATTCTCCTCGAGAAGAGATTCCTACTCTTCTTATCCACTGGGGACTTCCAAAACTTTACGTAAGTTAGCTGTAACAGGTAGAAAGTGACTCTAATGACATGAATGACTCGAATTATTTCCCTCAAAAAAGAATGTCACCAAAACGGCAAACTTATGACAACGTATTTTGAAAGCTTACTAGCATTTCTCTGTAAAGCAGAACTTCTTGTCTCTTACTAAACGGCTTCACACCACAGGTGGGTCTTTGACATTTCTGGATATGCAACATTAGAGAGTTGGGCACAATTTGGTAGCTGAAGTCTCAATCGCTGCAGTTTAAGGTAACTTCCAACAGGAACTTATTTATAGGAAGCAAGGACATGGCCGGACAACGCTGCAGAAAGCCTCGGCAGAGCCAGGCTAACCCTGGGGAAGCGCCTCTGCTCCACTAGCCCAGGGCGGAGCTGCAAGTAGCCACACGAATTTAACTGCCTACACCAGACGGCACAGCAAGCGCGTTTCCATTCCAGCACTTCCATCTATCATCCATTCCCTTATCAAACTGGAGAGCACACAAGGCTGGAGCTGGGGGCAGCCATAAAAGGTAAGGTTAAAAATACCCCAGCGTGGTGCCCTGAGGAACTTTGCTGCGCCTGATTCCACTCCTCCTCAGCCCCACGCGGAGG
>WBND01000600.1:121149-151967 GCA_013398595.1 Tychaedon coryphoeus | reverse complement strand
CTCCTGCTGTGGTTAGAGGGAGAGCCTATGTAATGACCTGTCAGGAGTATAAGTCCTTATCAGCGCTCCCATTCCCGCAGGAATGGGGCACTACCTTCCTCCTCCCACATTTGCTGTCAGCAGCGCTCAGTAGCGCACGACCTTTCATACCTCACCTCACTGATACCTTATCCCTGGCTGATCCCTGACACTGCTGCTGTGCTTCTTCCACTTCTCAGCCTAGGGAATGGGAAGGACAGACACCAGTCATGCGTCCTGCAGTTTGATTGATGCCCCTTCTCACTTCTGCAACATCTGTGAATTCAGCTGCTGACAAATTATGTACTGTGTATTTTATTATAACATCAAAGTGAATGCATTGTAGGACACTGGCATTTAAAAAGAAAAACTTTAAATGGTTTAACAGAATTACAAGTGTATATATACATTGTCTTGTTGACAAAAACACATAAGTTGGTTTAGCTCCAAATTTTAAAGCTCAACAGTTTCTCAAAGGTAAAAAAAAACAGCTCAGAAAGCTAACAGCTACAACAACAGTTTTTTTAATGTCATTTGTGATCATTTTATGTATTTCCTCACCTTCTCAGTAAACACTTTTTCTTCTTTTAAGAAGATCTCTGGTTTGCCTTTCACACAGAAGAATTAAAAAACCACAATAGACATTGAGTTTAACCTACAATATTATAAAGTACCATCACAAACTCCTTTTCATTGTTTTCCCCCTCGCCTCAGTAAATCTTAGTAAATCTTTATTTGAGTCTTTCAAGAGCTACAGTTCTTCTCACAAGCTGATGACTCCTGTCATTCACAATTGCTAATGAGTATGGTCACTCAGTCCTTGACTTTGTTTTTTCAAAGGGGCACTGTAGGAAATAGTATCTCTATCAGAAGATTAGGAAGGTCAGAAAGGAAAAAAACATAATATCCTAATATTTTAACATAGAGTGGCTATGGCTGTTCTGAAAATCTGACAGAACCGCAGCATTTGTGCATGTACAAAAAGGCCTGGAAGTGAACAATTTACTGCTTTTTGATTATTGAGAAAAGTATTACTTTTTCAATAACAATGAGGCCCTTAAATGCTCCATAAAGCAATACCAAGTATATGCATACACACTTTTCATTAGTAAATCCTGCATATATTTTCCTGACAGTATCCAAGGAAAGTCTAAATGAGAATTTTAAATCATACTCCCACGAGTCTGTTCTAAATTCAAAATTTCCCAGCAAATCCACATTAACAATATCCTTCAGTGTAATGCAGTACAAAATTGATATATATATGTAATTTTTTTTACTTGCAGAATTACAATGACATACTTTGTGCTCATTCTGTACAAGAAACATCCATGAGTCACTCATTAACAGCGGTGAGGCCGCTTATGTCAATGATATACAAGCAGCTTTGAAAGAAGCTGGCATTTTAAGTGACATGTTTAGAGTTTGTCTGTGGTATAAAGTGTTGTATTCTTCCTGTATTTCTTAATAATTAGCTACAGGAAGGCAAGACACTTTTTTACATATATATTTTACCTTTTGTGTTAAAAAACCAATGCACTGCAGCCAGGAATAACTGTCCCACTTCATACACTGTTTGACCTTGTCTTTGCTGCCCTTGATCTTTCTACAGGATTTCTTTGGTTTGTGAATACACAAAGAAAAAATTGGATCTTAGTGAGGTTAAGACTGAAAAGCCCTTACTGATCTCTTCAAGGTCTAGTGTTCTCCCTTCGTGACCACACTGGGAATCACTTGAAGAACTACTTGATTCTCCTTTTGAGCTTTTGTAACTTTTAACAGTGTAAAGAGTGAAAACACCATAGAATCTTGGGAAAATGTGAAATGGATAAATACATAAATATTGGCACTTAGTAGTGAAATTCTAAACAGATGACCACTTTGTGAAACCTTTATTTCCATAAAGCTTGCTTTATTCATGTCTTCAGTACCCTGAGTTTCATTATTTGTAGCCTGAAGGTTAGAGTGATATTTGGTTTTCTTTCTTCCTTTCTTTCTTTTTTTTTGGTACAGTTTTCATTTGGTGAAAGACATTTTGTAACAGCTAATGTTGCTGTCACATCTCCTGTACAGTGCATTGTCTTTCACTTCAGTGATCTGATATAACCTTTTACTTGGTGAGGGAGATATATACTGACTGGTATCCTTTTTTAAAAGGTATTAATCCAGGTTTTATTTGGCTTTTGGTGATAATTTGGTTTCATCTGAAAGTATCATAATTAGTTGATTCTAAGGTAAAAGTCAACAATTATTAGATCCTTCAGGCTTGCAAATTAAGAGTTAACAATTGACAGACTTTCAAAATTTCCATTCTTATACAGAGTTTTACATTCATTTCACATAACTGAGATTGAAGCTACTTTTGAAGAAAGTAATGAAAAGACTGCTGGGTAGTACATTAACTGTCCACTCCTTCCCCATGTGTTTATAAAATATTCTGTCATCCCTGGCAGCTGAGGTTGCTGAGCTGGACTTCATCTCTTGAGTGAGAGAGGTGGGGGGCCCCTGCAGGTCTGCCAACCACTTTCCAGCTGGCTGCTCTCAGGATACAGATCTGCACCGCACAGAGTTAGGAGAGCCAGGAGGGCTGCTCTGCATGGAGCTGCAGTGCAAAATATCCACTGGTGGGTTCCACAGTGCATGATTAAGAGTGATCTTGTTCAGCATGTAGAAGTCCTGTCCTACTGCAAAAGCCAAATAGTGATGATTTCCAGATGCATCAGTCAGTTTTCACGTGTCATCAGTCTCATGTGTGCAGGGCGCTTTCTGTGCCACAGTGCAGTAGTCAGTATCCTGGAAATGACTGAACCTGGCTTTCTCCACCCCTACAAAGATGCTGTCTGGTTGTTCAGTTCTCTGTGTAGACTTGGGAAGCTCCATTTGGCCTTAAAGAAGTTCTGCTGACAACTCACCTGCTGTCACTGAACTCTGATTACGATGCTGATGTATAGCCTGTTACTTGAAATTCATATGAGCAGCTGGTGAAATAGTCACTATGCAGTATTATCTACCAGAATGTATTTGTCCTTTTTATGTAAATTCTTAATTATTCAGTAAGTCTGCTTCTTTTTTATAAACTGCAAATTTCATGTTGAGCATAATAACAAATACTATTTTTTTATTTACTCTGAAATGTCAAGTTTTATATAAATAAATATGTAGACTCCATATTCACATAATGAATTGTCATACTGCCAGTCTTTTCCAATAAAGATTATTTTTTCACAAGTTTTGAACTCTATAGGGTATTTCAGTTGGCATATGGTTTCCATATCAGGCTTAAAAGGGTAACACCCTTTATACATGTCCCTAAGAAAGTTACCTGAGGTATAATGCAATCACTACTTTTCCTTTTATGTTTATATCAAGAACTTGAATATGTATGTTTCCAAGTTAAGTATCAGCATACATCCACAAATCTATTGCATACGTTTAAGCCAGGAAAAAAATATAGAAAAACAGTGATTTTATGCTATTATTTCAATCTGTTACCTCTTTAAGGTTGTTAATGGCTAGGTTTTAACTTCTTAGGAGGAAGATTGAGCTTTTGATAGAAGATTGGTTTTTCCTTATACCTGTACACAGACTTAAGCAGATGGCCATTCAAGAATTGGGAAAGAAGAACACAAAACAAAAAGTCTATTGTTCTTTTCAGTTGCAGTGGAACTAATAATTTTATCCTCAAATGCATACACTGCTCCTTATCTCAGCCATTTTGTGAGGTAGCCCTGTATTTTGTTCTTATGCCAGCAGTTTTCATGGCATGCAACCCTCAAGTTCTTTTTCTGTTTGCTACATTTCATTAACACAGCTCACATCCGTATGTACAAATGCAGGGTTTCTGAACTGTCACCCATACTTGCATTAACAAGATTAATATTACCTTTTAATACTGTTTTTATTCCACAAGTAGGGAAGAGAAAGGAAGAGCAATCAAATGAAGGAGTGTTCATCTGTGTGTTAATGCACATTCATTCCACCATTCAATGGCATGTTCATAAATGCTGTAGAAACATTACATTTAACAAAGGTGCTGAGACAAATGAAACGTTTCAGCCCCATGGTAGATTCTTTGTTGAAATATATGCTGAGTAGAAAACGGCATTCCAATTACTGATTTTGAGCGGAACAAACCACACACTTAAAAAGGCTTGAAAAAAGCTATTAAAATTGCTGTCTTTCTCATAATTTGAGAAATTTATTTTTATTTTTTTTCTTTTTTAATCTATTTTTCTTTATAGGACAATAAAGTGCTTGTATTTTTATAGGAAAGAATGGTAGTGAAACATCCTCCATTTTATAAACAAAAAATTGTAAGATTTTTAACATAGTCATGGACAGGAAATAAAATTTACATGTGCACATTTTAAAACATATTAGACGGTACTGGTTGTTTGTTAGTATCAGACTTCCCCTGTTTTGCAACTAAAGAAAATAATTTTTTACCAGATTAAAAAAAAAAAGCACACACGATTTCCTTGTTTAAAGACTGTTAAGGGTATAAAGTGTCACTGTGTTTTATGAGCAGTATGACTTTCCTGAAACAGCATGTGGGTTTGTGGTGTACACTGTTTAATCTGCCCAAGAGCGATATTGCTTTCTCGTGACTCTTCTTCCACCACATATTGTACACTCCACCTCAATGGACTGATTTTATTTACTGCTGAGTCAATATTTACCAGTTTGCTACTGCCTGCAGTAGTTTTAATCCCTGTCTGAGCAACTGAATGATACCAGGGCCTTTTAAAGCTTTAGGCCTTAATCCTGTCACATTCGTGGAGTTTCTAGTGAAAGTTAAGGATGCTCAACACCCAGAATGCCTTGGTTATTAGTGTTTATTACTTGTACTGCAATAGCCCTGGAGGACTTGATTAAGCAATGGGGAAATACTGTGAGGCAGGGCATATATAAAACCTAGAAGGTGCTTTTTTTTTCCCACAGTGTTTTTCTAACCCGATGGAACAAGTAGTAGGATTTTTTTTTCCCTGCGTGTGTGAACAGAAGGGGTCCAGTTCTACCAGAAACATACACCTGAGAAGGAACCAAAGGTAAGAGAGAATATGAGAGAAATGCCATAACAACAGCCATCAAGAAGCTGGTATCCTCTGCTTTGATACACTAAATCATTTTGTAAATAGAGATTCCAAACAGGCCTGTTTCAGTCTTTCTTCTGCAAATTGGTATATGGCTTTACAAGCAGTTTATTCTGACAAGGTTTCAGCAGTGAGTTAAAAATACAAAATCTTCTTGGACCATACAGATAATAAAATACCAACAGGGCAAATGAAAAACAGCTATGTGAAGCTTTCTTTTGGAAAAACAGGTAGCTTACATGAAAAAATTGTATCACCTTGGTATAGACTATCAGCTTTGTTGAAAAGACACTGTCCTTAAACACATTTTGGAAGAAGAGAAATAAATTTATCTTCTGCAATTCCAGTGTCTTATTCTGTATGTTAACTATAGAACTTTCATTACAAAAACCACTGTGATACAGTAGCACTACTAAAAAATCAGTAGTGCTCTAATTAATCTAATGTTTACAAGGAATTTTTGCTTGTACTTAATATCAAGTATACTATCTCTGTTTTTTCTGGGGGACTTCACAAAAAAAAAGGTAGCAAATACAGTTACATGGTAAAATAGAAGCATGGCATGTATTCTGATTTGCATTTGCAGCTTACTCTATCTTCTTTCTAACAAAAATAGAAAGCCCCAGTTTTGCCCCAGGAGGAGAGAGAAAAAAAATTGATAGTAATCCTGTGTGATCTATAATTAGATCCTGTGTTTAAATACTACTCCATGTAGGAAAATAACTATACAGGTAACTAAATAAATAATCAGCGCTAGAAAGCCTAAAACTGGCAGTTAAATCTAGGAAATTGTTTCCTGCTCTTCAGGTCCATGTAAATATTGACCAGCCCTATTTACCTCACTGCAAGTCTGTGTGTGCAAATGTGTGCCTCCATCTGTGTGGTTTTTTGTGTAAGAGAAAGAGACCATGAATCACCACCAATGCATGCTGTTTGGCATATTTTCAGCATGCACAGCGATCAACAATCATTACTTGAAATGCGAAGAGATATGAATGTTTAATTATGTCATTGCTAGATGATTCAAACAACAACATGTGAACTTTGGGTTACAAGATTTTCATATTTCAAAGAACTCACAGTGGTTTCATATTACATAAGAAATATTGTCTAACATAAATTGGATTTTTTTTCCCAAGATGCAGCACTAGAGTTTTTGCATTAACACCAAGTGACTATTTGACTTAGTTGACATAGTTTGACATAGTTTGACATAGTTTGACATAGTTTGACATAGTTTGACATAGTTATGACTATATTGACAAATCAATACTTAATTATTTTAATGTGCTATATAATAAGCAACAGAAAATACAGAACAAAATATTAAACCCATTAAAATCAACAATTTGTTTTTTACCATACATACAATTTACTGTGACAAAGGTAATTTTTCATTGAATGATTGATGTACATGTAAATAAAAATAACTGTTCTCAGGAAAGTTCAAGTGAGTATTATGTCTTGGTTTCTGTACTGCTTTTGCAGTTTTTAAACTGTCATCTTCAATAAATTAAAAAATTGTTAGAAAAAGCAGGACTCAAACCAAAAGAATTAAAACCCCCAAGAACTCTTTAACAAAAGATATAAATATTTCTTGGGGGGAAAAACCCCAACAAATGAAGAGTTCACATTTCATTATTTGTTACTTCTATATTAATTTTAAACTTGTTTTAGTTATGACTTTTAATTTATGGGCCTCCAACTTCAATGCTATCACAGTATTCTTTTTTATGAAAGAAGGTACATTAATGCATTTTAAATTTGGGAAATGGTAATGGTTATAAGGCCGCTTTACATAATATTATAATAAATAAAACAATTTCATTTAAAGAAATTTAAAGTCTCATAAAGGAAGGAAAAATTAGTTGATTTGCTTCACAATTTTATATTGCCCACTGGTCCAACAACAGGAAAGAGAATGGAAAGTAAAGTGCAATGCAAATAATTAAATAAATGTATCATCTTTCAGTTTCATCATATTTGGAGAACTTTAACAAGAAAAATATCTTCAAATAACTTCATATTCCCTAGGACAAGTGATCTAATTTTGTACAAGTGTGCATTTTATTCACTGATGACAAGAACTGGGAGATGGATCTGGAAACTTCTCAAACCCTTTTATAGATATTAAATGTTCAAAAAATAAAGATTGTGATAATCTTTTATGCAAATTAGAAAAGTGATATTTAATTTGGTGTGTGATATTGATGGATACAGAAATACATAAATGTTAGTGGAACACTTTACCCCTCAATATATCTGCCAGTGGAGTGTTTTGAGAAGCTCACTAGTGCCCTCTGAAGATGTTATTTCATTGCCTATTTATTGCAAATATTTGGCAAAAGCCGCCCTGAGAGCCTCTCCCTAAGAGAGAGCAGACAGGACTTAATTAACTGAGCAGAGATGGAAGTGTGTCCCTCCTCATTCATTACAACTGTTAAGTGAAATATGTGAGCCCTTGGCCTAAGATGCTTGGGACACTAAATTTATTCACAGGTGCCCGTATCGGGATCTAAGTTTTCACAAACTTACCTTCTAGTGCTTTTTTGATAGGTGCCACTGTAGCAGCAGGCAGCTCTACATGCTGAGCACCTGAAGGTTGAGTAAATACATGTCCCCAGTAATGTCACTGCTCATTCATACACCTCTCTGACTTTGCAGTGCATGCATCACACAACAAAATTTCCATTGCAACATTATAAACAAGCTGTGTGCAAATCAAGACAATCTGAGGATAAACCTTTACAGCTACCTATGGATTCATCACCTTCGTTCATATCAGCACACACTTTTTCACATAGAGGCAATTTCACACCTGAGAAGGACACACAAAATTGATACACACTGCTACTTCTTCCTTGCTTCATAGTTCTGAGTGTCAGCACCATAATAAAGATCTCTGCTGCACATGATCACACCGATACCCAACAGAAAAATCAATGCAGATGGAGCTCAAGCTGCAGAAAATTCTGAAATGTGCAATTTTGTGTAATACGGTGCGGCCAAAACCCATATTAATTGCAGTATTTGTGTTGTTTGGCTGTTAAGTGGCTTTTCTTTCAGCGCTGAATAGACAAAATGCTACTGCTTTTGTGGTTTTGTTTTTTCTTTTCATGAGGATGTCACCTCAGCTGGCCTGAAACCTGTACGAGATAAATTCCTTCCAGCCTATTTACCACTCTTCACTGAAGTGAATGCTGATTTTTTTTACTGTTCTCAGTAGGAAGTCCATTGAGCCATCTTTTCATATTATCTCACAGAAGCTCTTATATAGTCTGTGGGCTGCAGTGTTGCAACATGGGACTTTAAATTCCTCTGTCCTTCAGATCATACTTGTCATGGGAAATGATACGATGTGATAATTTTAGGTCTGTGCAGCAAGGTACTTCCAAGTCCTCAAATACATGTTGTGCTGGTTTCAGCAGTTAAACCATGACACAAGTCTACATATGCACAGAATTAATACCATTGCAAAAATCCAGTTTTCTATATTACTTTTATACATAGGATTTTATTACTTTTCCCCACTGAATTTTCAGTCTTTACAAGAGGAATATGGAGATCGTTCAAGTTTCTTGAGGAAGCAGGCCCGTAGCTGAGCTCACAGTTCAAATGGGACTGTGCAGTCTACAGCAGATGGGAGAGACACTCTGGACGTGACCCAGGGAGGATGTGCCATGGGCTCCCAGACTGCCCCAGTGCTATCTGCAGTGGCTCATTCTCCAGGGGTGGCTCAGCCTGGGCAAGTGAGGCCCTTAAGAGCACTGAAAAGCAATTTACATTGCCTATGAGGGACTGTCAGAAACAGGGATCTTCTCAGTGGGGCACAGTGGGCAGGTGAGAGGCAGGAGAGGCTGAGACTGGCCATTTGGAAACCTTTCCTCAGGAGGACACATGAGCAGCAGCTCAGGCTGCCCATGGGCTTTGCAGGCTCCATCCCTCCCTGAGCAGCCTGGCCTGGCCCCATGCCTGACTCTGCCAGGAGCAATGTCTGGCACCAGGCACCTCCTGAGCTCTCTCCTTGGCTGGATTATCCTGTGGCACTGTGGTCCCTTGAACCTAGCTGTTGTTCACTCTTAACGATGGTGAGCCTAGACTTGACATTAAAAGAAAAATATTTATCCCTGTATTTTTATATTACAATCTTCTATTTGTCAAGCATTTTCAATATTAACCAATTTGAGAGGGCTGAAGAGCCCTTCCAAGAGTGTGTTTGATGGATCAAATCCCTAAGGCGAACTTCTTCATCCCTTCTGCTACTGCAGTTGCTGACTCCTTTTTCCACGTGAAAGCTGGTGGAACAGATTTCCACCCTTGTTCCACTAACTGTTTACATTGCTGTTACATGTTCTTCCTTCATATTGTCCATGAAGGACAGGGAAGAAATGGCAGTTTGCTCCTTAAAGATTGTAATAAAAAATCTTGTGTTTCACAGGGATATGAGTAGGTTCCTCTGTAACAATACCACATGCTGTTGTACACTTAATCTCAATGTTTTTAATTATAAAAATTATATTATAATTATATAATAATATAATTATATAATATATATAATTATATAATAATTATAATTATATAATTATATTATAATTATATTTTATATATTTTTATAATTATATTTTAATTATAAAAATTATATTTTTTTGCTGTCTTTTTAAAAGAAATCTTTCTGGCTACTATTCAATGTTAATTAACAGCTCTCCTGGGGATGGTCTGAATTTTAAGGCACAGTTCAGCATAGCCAAGCTGTGATCATTTGTCAAAGACTAAACTAAAGGGAAAACCTGTTAGCTCTTCTATTATTCCACTTCACAGTAAACAGTGTAGTGGATAGTATCTGGAAATGTATGTTTCTCAGTTAACTCTTCCAACCTCACCTTTTTTTTTTTAATCATGAGCAACTCTGATGAGCTGTTAGTAGGCATGCCAATTATAATATTTTATCTATGACAAATGCAGATCTATGGTATGCTGTGGCATGATTCATTATTAGAGTTTCTGCTAATGTAATTTCATCCTAATGACACAATATCATAACATCATCTTTGCTGGAATGTACATACTTCAGAGTTTGGCTTCCACATGTCTGGAACTGCATTTGTCCACTTTACTAATTTTTACAAAATTTTTTATGTACTTCTTTTACAATTGGTTATACCATGCAACCTCCACATATTTCTATGAAGCCTGCTATAAAACTCGCACTGACGTAATTTTATTACCTTGAGTAGTAAGTCATCAGTGATATGTATCTCTGAATAGAGCTGGTAATAAGGGGCTCAGTGTGCACTTTCCTGGTTGCTTACTGGGGTGGACTTAAAGAGTTTCTGCAATATCTTATCTTTTGCTACAAATTTATTCCTCATTCTCTCTGGGACTGGATAATCTAGGGAAATTACTTGGGTATAAGTAATCCTATAATTTTCAAATACAATTGTCAAATACTTTTCAAAGAATTCATCTTATCAGATGCCTCATCAATCTTTATTTCCAAGTTTGTAGCCTATTATTGAATCACTGAGTACCATCTGGGGGAAAAAGACCCAGTCACTGTAATTTGGGAGGCATACCCACTTATTCCACCTTTCCAGTGGACACTGTGAATTTCTAATTTGCTTCTGTCACAAAGAATATCTCAAAAGTCATATCTTTTCTCTCTAACATTTTATTTCCAGCTAATTTCTTTATTTCAGCTAAGACACCCAGAAAGGTTAATGCATGTTGGTCTGTATCTTCTACCAGTCTTTTCCACACTCTGAATTCTTGATTCAATTACAGTATAATATCAAGTATGTATAATTAATATAAATATGATTAATATAATGAAGTGCATTTGAATAGTTATTTTGAATACAGTTTTCAAAGAATTGTCAGAGAATTCCCTTCCTTGCTGAAGTCTGGTGTGAAAGATGTATTTTTTTCAAAGGAAGGTTTTCTTAGGAAGGTCTACCTTTATGTCCTGCTTGCTGTCTATAAAGCCTCATTGATTGCATTCTCATCCTGGTTTGTTAAAAGCTCCACCAACATTCAAGAAAATTGATAGCTTCTATGAGTCTCCTTCCCCTTTGGATCCAGCTTGTTAAAAACCTTGTGGCCTTTTCCCCACAATTTTGCAGCATTTTAAGTATCAAGCCTTCAAATTCACAGAACTACAGAATAGTTAGGGTTGTAACGGACCTTTGGAGATCATCTAGTCCAAGCCTCATAAATTTCATTACTTTTCATCCCAAAAGATTGGAAAAGAACTTTGAGATCAAGTCCAACCCATAATGTAACTTTCAGGTCTTGGTCTTGGAAAGAAAATAATGCTAGCAGGTCCTTTGGGATTCACTGCTTCCACTGATATCAAAGCTGGCTCTGATTCTCCAGAGAATAGGCTCATTCATGAAGTGTCTGCCCAACACCATGATTGACCATGCTCTGTCTCACCAGACAATGCTATAAAATGCAAACAAACACACATCCAGGGTGTTTGTCCCTTAAGTAGTGAACACCTTATAATTGTGACATATTCCCTGCCTCCTTTGTTCTTATGATATTTTTAATGATTTTGCTGGCCTGGAATTTACACTACTGGATAATACACTCTCCTTTTCCCCCTCCTGTGCAGCCCCTTGATTAAAATCATCTACACTAAAATCACTACTACATTAAGTAGTGTAGGGACACATATGGACAGTTCTATCGAGGTGTGTAAGTACAACTCATCATGCCATTTAGCCTCTGCACAGCTTGCTGTCCTTACCAGGACAATGTCAGAGAGAAATCAATCCATCATTCTTCAGAGAAAATCTCTGTTGTGACTTGTTGCAAAGCAAGAGGGGTTTTGTAGACTGGCTGAAATCATGTTAAGGTTGCAGATGAAAGATAATAGATGCGATGTCCTTGCCCTAGGAGGTACATTGCAGGGCCATTATATCTACATTACGTCAAGGTTTCTACTGACATAATGTTAGGCATTGATCTTGCCTACTACATTATCTATCAAGCAGATGGTAAAGTAACACAAATATATCTACACTATCACAACAAGTTACTGTGCAAGGCCACTCATGGAACTACACATTCAGGTTATTTAGCACAGTTGAAAACTTTTGCTAGAATGTAAAAATTTCTTGGAGAAAAGAAGAAATCAGTCCCATCTAAGGAAAAGCATTTGATCGGGGTCTGGCAAAGCATTAAAATCAGGGTATTAAGAAGGAAACTGTCTGCTCAGCAAAATAATAAGATTTCTAAAATTAATAAGGCTGTTTATTTTTATTTCCTCTGATTTGCCAGCTATTGGAAGAAAGAGTATCTTTTGCCTGACAGTACTTTCTATTACGTAAAACAACTCTTTGTAGCGAATACAAATCCATGAACTTCTATTTTAACCTTAAATATTTGATGCCATTAAGGATATTGCCGGCATGATGAAGGATTAGCAAGTAGATGCCAGAGTAAGCACAATTCTCAGAACCAAAACAAAATCAGAACCCCAGAACTCAAGATGCAAAGGAAACTAAGGAGGTATTAATATATTATGCACCATTGCTAATATTTTGTCTAAAAATTATCCTAATTGCCTATGTGCATCCATTTAAAAATTCAGGCTTAACCATTAGAATAAATACAAACTATCAGTATGGCTGTGATAGCTGCAGGATGTCATGGTGAGGACAAGAAACAGTACCTATACAGCGCCAGATTTGGGACATCTACACTATTAGATGCAAAGCAAGAGCACTGATCTGCCCTATGAGTTGGAAGCATTCAAGAAAGGTCCCGTCCAGGACCGGGAAGCCCTGAATCAATTCACTTACTGCACCCTTGCTAACACAGAGGCAAAAATTATCTCCTGTGCTGCATACTTTGCTGACTAAAGCATAGTTTTGTTCAAAGTTCCTTCTGCTGGAAATATGTGTCTCATTAATGCAGCTTTCTTTCCATGTCATATACTGTTGTCTTCTCTTTTACTACACAGGATGAACTTTCATCTCCATAATTGCCCCTTTTACATTTTACATGATACGTATCCAACTATAGCCTACTCCTAGAGTAGCATGGCTACATATTCAGATACACTATTTAATACTAGATTACTGTTTGATCTATAAATCCAAGGCAATAGTGCAGCATGAATGTTGCTTTGGATGAAGAGAGCTTTTCTGAATCACTGTATGCTTTAATATCTTTCACATATTTTCTTAAATGGTCTAGAGAGGAAACTTGAAATGTGCACATTTTATGGAACAATTTTGTTACTTTTTTGTTCTTTACAAGAAGACTCAGCTGAATCTCCTGTGCTATTGCCATCACCTGAGGCTTTTACTCCATATGCTGTAGTCTTGTCTGGAAGACTGTATTTGCAGAAACAGAAAAAACAAGCCCTATAGAATATATTGTGTTTCCGTATATCCACATGTTGTGTATCCAGTACCCATATATATATATGCCCAACCTAAGAAATGGCAAGATATTGCTAAGCACATTGACATGAGTAAAGTTGCCCTGACATTTCCCCTTTGCATTGTCATATTTTCCAAATGACTCAAACATCTTAGATTTAAAGAGAGAGGTACTTCTGCTTTTCAGAGATGCATCCTTTTCACCAATAAATCATACCTGTTATTTGCATAGGCCCTTCTGATAGAAGAAAAAGAGCAGAAGCTGAATGTTACATTGCAAGACAGCTACAGTTTAGACTTCCTTCATACACCCTTAAAGCTTCTTACTTCGCTGTTGATTAAGTACAGAAGTAATTCAGCTACACTTCCTGTGTGAGTTAAAGAACAGGCAATACTTTCCAGAAAAGTGGAACCTGTCTCCTTTGACCACCTAGGGTAGGGCATACCATTACTGATAATGGAGCAGGAAACACTAAAAAATACTGTAATTATGGCCTTTGATGAGCTTTCCAACCAGATATTTGTGAAACTTCACACTCAGGTCATAATTTTCTTATGGCTTTGAAATTGCCTGCTGAATGAAACCTTTTGAATTGAGTGGAAAATAGGGTTGGTTCTGACATCTCAAAATGCCCTGTAAAAGTACAACTGATTGGAATCTTGACTTCTAAAGGACTTTAATAAAAACCCAAAGATTTCCCTCAGTATTCTGAATAGTGCACTCTTTTCTCTCCCGGTAACAAGCCGCATCTACATCAGCAGTACAAGCTGATAAAAGTGAATTTTCTGTTGACATGCTTGTCAGCTTCCAAGAGACATATAATATATGGGAATCTCCACTGGGTAGTCCTGGAAACAGAAGTTTTATGGTTAGCTCTAAAGCTATAAAGCTCTGGAGGACGTACTGACCCTCACCTACAGTATTTTACTATTTAAAAGGCTATCTCTCATCTACCTATTTTAATCACCATCCCTGAAGTTTACCTGTTTTTACACCTGCTCTTCATATTTTCAGCTGCATTTTACAGTTACAAAATGGCATACACAGCATACCAAGATCATACAACCAAATGCATTTGTCTCTATACAGTGTATTGAATTTTTGAATCTGACTTTAGTTAAGCATTTTGATATTAGCATAAAGGTCTCAGTTACCTCTTACTGTAATGTGCTTCAAGTCATCAGAGTTGCCATCACAAGCTGCAACTACAGGCTTAGTGATTGGAATTACTCATTATCAGCCCTGTGTCATTAGTGAAGCCATGATGCCATCAGAAGTTACCAAGCTTTCAAATCAATGATAAAATGATTGTGTTTGAAAATGCATTTACACCTTACAAATGTTTGCTTTTCTATTCTATGAAAGAAGCAAATGAATGTGAGTGATCCATCACATCATGTATTTCACTGACCTCGGATGTTCAGTCTAAGCTGTTTCAAAAAGGAGATGACACTTACACGTGACCTCATAGAACAACTTTATGAAGTTCCATGTGATTTTCTTATGCAACATGAGAGATCTACTTGCAACAGACAAAACCAAAAGGAACCAAGAAGGCAGTTTTTACAAACATAAAAGCAATCAGACCCATGAGCTGAATTAGGCAAACTATAATTCAGTGTATTTTTTCCAGAGTACAATCTTTTGCAACCTGCCCATAACAGAGAAACAAAGAATTGACTATACAGAGATTTTCCAGATCAGTGAAGCCTTGTGAGTGTTGTGCTGGCAGGAAGCACAGCCCAAGCAGTAGCCTGGCAGGTTGTTTCACAGCACAATGTGGCATGGGCGAGATGAACACTGTAGCAGCAGAGCAACAGGAAAAAAGAGTGTCAGCTCGCAAAAGGAAGGGTGACAGAAAAAAACCATAAGTGAAGCTGCCATGAAGAGTTATTTTTAGCTGGTAATACTTGCATGTTTTGCCATATGCCCTTCCAGTATATTATGACTTACTCATCAGAGGGCTGGCCCACACCAAGACAGCAACTGGTAACCAAGGCCAGCCTCTACAGGCACCAATACATACCGAGAAAAGCAGGTTTTTTCCCCCCTAGCATTTACAGGTTTATTGGTCTTTCACTTTTTCATTGATACTAGAGATCTGAATGAAAAGCTGGACATTTTTCTCCTCCTCATTCTTCCCCCCAGCTGCTTATGCCAGCATGAGTGTCTGGCTGGTCACAGGGTAAACCCAGATGGTGTATCTGAGAGGAAAAAGAGGGAGAAACATGTAGGGTGGCTGTGTGGGACTCACATTAGCACCAAGCAAGATGGGGAGTGTGGGAAAGCGGGCAATATCATCACCTTCACCAGCTCTGACAAGTTACGTGAACATTCAAATTATTTGTTGCATTTAGAAATATGCTGCAATTTTTAAATTTTGCTGAATATATGCAGGCTTGAACAACATGCTCATTTGAGCTTGATGGAAATTGGCTGGAGGCAGCCTGCAGCAGCATCGTCTAACACCTGCTACCCTGCCAGCACTCACCAGTTTCTGAGCTGGAACAAGCGAACATTGTTTCATGAGAATCCAATATGTCCATGTTTGTTTACAGTTCTCATTAGGAGAAGGAATTGTTAATCCACCACAAAAAGTGACTACTTTATGAGGCACAAATACTTGCAGAGCCATTGGCATCTGCCCACCAAATTCAGAATGCTGAACTCCCAAAACAAGTAGACTGCAAACAGCCATACAAGCACCACAGTTTTTATTTAATTAATTTGGAAGTGGCCATCTTTTCGTATTAGCAATATTTTATAGTAAGAAATGCAACCAAAATGTCCAAAAGCTGCCTTTCCAGACATTAGTCCGCTGGCATAATTGTATCTATTCCAGAGGCTTAGGGCTCTGTTAGTTTACCTGTGTGAGGTAAACACTGTAAAATGTATTTGCAAGTGATGAATGGCAACTGCTCAAGTACGCAGCTTCAGACTAACCTTTGGCCTCCTTAAGGTTTCTCTCTTCAAAGTGAGGATAATATAAGCCACTTAGGCTAACCTGGGCAAGACTTCAAAAGCAAAGCTCCAGTCTGTAGTGATACTTATCCTACCCCAGTACTTCCCACATTCCTGGCAGAAAAATATTACTGTGTAAGTACCTTTATATAACTCCACTGAAATTAATTGCAATGCAGAGCAAAAGGATTCACTGTTTTAAGACCAAGTAAAGAAATAAGGTTCTACTCATAGTATCATTGTCTCCATTTTTTTTTTTTTTTCAAAATGGCTGTTAATTGTCCACAAGGGAGAAAGAGAAAGAACACTTCCTGGTATTAACAGTATGTGAAAACATGTAAACCAGTGGTTTTGAGATGCAGTAGTTACCTTGCAAAGTCACGCCTGGATTACTTCACTGTAACTCATCTGCGTAGTTATGCCAAAAATAAAAGTGTATGTACAGGAGATAGCATGAAACAGCTGGGATGGAATGTTATTTTGAGCTATTTCCTCAGATAAGTATAGTTCCTAACTGTATGCTCTTACAGTGTAGCTGCAAGCTGTGGGGAAAGTTTCAATGGACAGACACTATAATTGCCCAAATCCTGTGATTCTGGGAAGTAAATGAGGCTACGGAAAGTAGCTCCTTTTTGCCTCTTATTTAGAAGAGAGGTGCTAAAGGACAAGCTCTGCAGAAGACCTTTCATCAGGCAGAATAAAGGCATAATCACTGCTGCAAGGCATTTTGGACATGATTGCACAGAATTTAATTCTTAGGTCAACAGAAAAAAAACCACAAAGGAAGAATAAGCAACAAACTATGTGTTTCTATAGCTCCTGGTTTCTCTAGTTTATGTAAAGGACATTTCCAAGCCCCTAGTAGTAACTAAAATAGCTGAAAAGAGTTCTGCGTTTTTCAAGTCACTGTCAGCTTTTACAAAGCAGTGACTTATCATGAATGACAGACAAATCCAAAGACTTTAAACATAATGTCTGAAGCCCAAAAGTCCAACAGATTAGGAGACAACAATATACATGGTACATAATTGTTACACAGTTCTTACCATGTAATCAGATTTTTAGAACTGGATGGCACTTTGTCACTGTTTGGTGGGTTTTTTGTTTCTTTTATTCTGGGGGTTTTTGTTGTTTTTTGTTTTGGGTTTTGATTTTTGCATCTGTATGCTCTGTTTTGGTTTTTGTTTGCCTGTTTTATTTTGTTTCTGGTTTTTGTTCCCTGAAATGTAATCCTTAGCTGCCCAGGCAAAAAAGTAAGATGGGGTGCTTTACTCCCATCTTTTGCGTTGCAAATCTGTTATAGTTTAGCATCTTCTAGAATAGAGACAGGCACAGGCAATTTTTGCCCTTAAGTCTCACAGTACCTCTGAGCATGTGGAAAAATACAGTACAGTACAGTAAAGTACAGCACCTCCAAGTCCTTGGTGGGAAGTTGGAGTGAATTATTCTGGGCAGCTATCTTGTCTCACTAAAACATACTTTTTCCTTCAAAAAGGCCTGTCTTGTGAAACAAGTGGGCTGATAAATCAGGTCAGTACATGCTTAGGTCAAACAAAAAAGCAAGCTCTTCCCCAAAACTCAACAGTTCCTGATTTTGAGTTCAGACACCCCCACACTTCTCCTGCACTAAGCTCCATTTCAGCCCTGAGTGGTGTTTACCAACACTGCTCTGGAACCCCCTTATCTAATATACTGTCTTCCATCTTGCACACGGGCTTCTGTTCACACACGTTTCCAGCTTAGAAGGTGCCTTGTTGATACCATTCTGCCGTAAACACCAAGACGTTTGTCTGTCTTCTGTTGGGAGGCAATGAGGCAGAATCACACAACAAACATCCTCCTTATATCATCCTTCCTTCTCATGGCAGCCTTTGTAAAAGCATCTCCCAGCTCACCTCTCTCCAGCCTCGCTCCCCTTGGCTCGCATTTCTAAGTGCCAGTCAGTTCTCCAGGCTCATCTGCGGTGCTTTGAGGCAGCAGCTTAGCTCAGCATGGCTTCCAAGCTCCCAGCTCCCACTGCACTTAGGCAGACTGTGCCTCTTGCTGACAGCAGCAGTAAGTCAACTCAGGCAGCCCCTCCAGCTTGAACGCATGGACAAGGATGGGGATGGACAGGAAACATGAACCACAGCTACCCGAAGTCAACATTTGTGAGCTGCCATGAAGGAACATTCTGTACGAGGACACAGCTTTTACAAAGAAAACAAAAGAAAAAATATAATGTATCCAGCAAGATTTCAAATTACTTATGCTGGTATTTAAAACCCTGAGTCAAACCAGGCAGCAGAAACATGGGACTTGGCTAAAGCTGCCTGGAAACTACATCTGCCATTTGAATATGCTTTGAGAACTGCCATCCTGACAGCTTCTTCACATCTCTTAAAATAAATGTATATTAAATTTGAACTTCTTGGTGAGGAAGTTATTTGGTGACTTGTAGCAGCAGGAAATGTAACTTCTTCTTACTCAGTAAGGACTAACAATAAAAAAAACCCAAACAAAGAAACACTAAATCCTAGAATAAATGAGAAATTGTTTATATAAAGATGCAGAAGAGATTTGACATGCAGAAGAACGGTAGTTTCCACAAAATTTAATGGACTTTCCACACTACAGTGAGTCACTAAACACGTGGCCATTTATTATCCCAAAAACAGAACAGTGAAGTACATCAAATGTATCAAATGCAAGCAAGAAACTCCCAGTCACTTCATCATTTAGGTCTGTAAATTTACAAATTGCAAACACTGGTTCAAAGAGATGCTGGGAATTCCTCAGGTTTCTAATCTGACAGTGGACATGTTAATTTGCACTCAAGTCTGCACATCGAATACTTAAGCTATTCATACGTTTAAAAGATAGTGTGACCATTAATACCTATTAGCCTGCAAAAGATTATCAAGATCTGCCATAAAATACATTTTACTTTTTCTTTCTTAGACTTCAATGTTCAGTCATTTTTCCTCTTAAATGCCTCTTTATATAAACAAGAAGTTTTGGCCAAAAAATAATGCTTCAAAATTTTAAAAATTAGTATTTAGTGTCATATTTGTAGTTTTTGGGCTTTACTGAGAGAAGATGCTTTGAAACAACACAGATATAGCATACTCTAGCTTTGTTAAAAAAAATATAAAAATGCCAGGGTTCAGCTGGGTTTGAATCCCTTCTACTGTTGTTGGTACTCCAGGACAGCAATGTTTTGCTAACAGGAACCCTCTGTCCTCAAGCCTAGATTTTAGTCATCGTCAGGTTTTCCTAATCTGATCTCATGTTTCCATTTTCCTCCAGTTTCAACTGACTCACTTTGCTCTTCAGATGTATGCATACAGAGAAAAGCATCTGGGTGGTTCCATATTCACTGCCACATTCATCCTTTTCCTTGGCAACAAAATTACTTCAGACCAAGTTATTGTTACATTTATTTTAGGCATCTCTCTGCAGATCTATTTTCTTCTTTTGTGTGGTTCAGAGCAGAACAGTTTACAATGGTTTACTTTCTTTTTAAGCTGATGACTGAAGCTGATTATACTTAGCAGAGCAGATAAAAAACTCAAGTCTTTGAAGCTTTGTGGAAAGCTGTGAAGGTATATCCAGGCTGCTGCTGGTAGCCCTGCATGGGGACCTTTCTCACTAAGGTGGAACTGGGGAAGTAGTAATTGACACTCCTTGTCCTGTCCACTACAACTGTGATCCTTCTAACAATAGGCTTAAATAAGGTGTTTGTAGGTTATAACAACTTACCTAGTGATGAGCCTTTCAGCTAAATAAAAAAATTTCAGCCTTCCCCACCACCCACATTAGTCTCCCTGTCCTAAACTACTAGCCATACATATACTAGTAGCAATAGATAACGTTATAATTTAGAATTTGCACAGCAGTATTTTCCTTTTTACCTAGCTGTTTTTTTTTCCTCTTTGCTTCTTTGTTTTGTTTTTATTCGTTTGGTGTTTTGGGTTTTTTGGTTTCATTTACAGTGTATAAGTATATAGCCAGCTTCAGAATCAATGGTCTCTGATTTTTTTTCTATCTTGTGAGAAAAATTCATTGTAATGGCTACACAAGTTAATTTATTAGTGCATAAGTAGCTTGAGCTATAAATACAAAATAGTACAAAACCACACAAGTTTTACCGGTCCCGGTCCCGGCAGCGCACGGCAAGGCCCAGCGGCCCCTCGCGACGGCCGCGTGCCGACAGCGGCCCCTGCCGGTCGCGCCCCGCTGCGCAGCGTGAGCGGCTCGCATTGGCACCACCCCAGTGGGCGGGGCTCCGTCGGCGCTTCCTGCGCTCCCATTGGGCGAGCCCCGGGAAGGGGCGGTGCCGCCTCCTCACGTGAGTTGGGCCGCGCACTCTCCCTCCCGATGGCGCCCCCTGGCGGTCGGCGGCCTAGCAGTCTCCCCAGGCCGGCATGGAGGGGAGCGGCGGCGGCGGCGGGGCGGATCCGGGCCCGGCCACAGCCCCGGGCGGGGAGGGCGAGGGCTGCGAGGGGCTGTGGGAGCTGCCGGTGGAGCACTGCGAGAGGCGGCCCGTGTGCGGGCGCTGCAGGTGACGCGGGCGTGGGGCCGCGGAGGTGCCGCGGGGCCGGTGCGTCCCGCCACGCTCGCCGTGAGGCGGCGCTGAGGCCCCGGGCGGGCGCCGGTCGGCGGGTCGGCGGGAACCGAGTCGCCCTCAGGGACACCCGCACGGAGCGGGTCTGTGCGAGCGGGTCTCGCTCGCCTTGTGCGCCCTCCAGCACCTATGGCATCGCACAGTCAGGAGCTGGTCGGGCTGGGAGGGACCGCACGGGGCCATCTGGTCCAGCCTCCCTGCGCTGGCAGGGCCATCCCAAAGCACACGGCAAAGGATTGCATCCAGATGGTTCTTGGATATCCCCAGTGACTCCACAACCTCTGTGGACAATCGGTTCCAGACACAGTAGAGAAGTTCTTCCTCACGTTTAGGTGGAACTCTCCGTGTGCATGAGTTTCTGCCTGTTGCCTCTTGTCCTGAGGCCATCATGTCTTGAAGGCATGTACACACCTCATGTGTAGCAGCAATGTAACATGAATTAACTTGTCCAAGAAGTGGGTAGATGTGGTGGGGAATACCCAGATGCTCAACGCAGAGAGGGTGCTGCGCCTTTTTCCGTGTGCTCACCTTTGAAAAGCAAAGGGAAGGTGAAGATGTGTCCCCTCAATGCCATGCAGTGAGGCACATGAGACTTCAGTATGTCTGGGCAGTCTTTGGTGCTTTGTCAAAAGGAAATGGGAAACTAGTCTTACCTAACAGCTTTACAGATAATTTTGAAATCCATTCAAGCATTGGTTAATACAGATTGTGAATTCTGGTGTCTTTTTGAAGCAGGCAGTGACTTATGGTCTTGCAGAAATACCTCACAACCTGATTTTATGCTTGTGGATGCCCTTTTAGTAAAGCGAGTGCAGGTTCCTGAACTGAAATGCTTGTGCATAACTGCCAAGGGAAAAAAGCTTCTTAGCACCTATACTGATTCATCTGCTCTTGGTCTCTGGTGAAACAAGTGGAAAGGCATGTAATTTTGCTAACAGTGTAGTTGTAGTCTCCTTTGAGTCTCAGAGTTCAGAAACTTATTGCTGGTGGGTTTCCTTTATGTAAGTTGTAATAAAAAATATATATCATGCAAGTCGTAGTATTTGCAAGTGTTCACTGTTAGAAAAAATAGTCATAAGCAATAGTTGATGCTCAAAGATGAAAACCAAGCAGGTGAGTGACACTTGCCTTTTGCTGCCCTCTTTTTCTCCAGTCACTTATAGTTCAAAAAACTTCTTGAGCCTGATGTAGTGTTGTATCTAATATCCTCCAGTAAATATAGGAGGTTTTTTGAAATGTGAATTTCTCCAGGCTGCCTTGAACATATATAAATTTCATGTATCGGCAACATCTGGCTAGCAAGGACACATCACAGCCTGCAAACCATAGTGGAGAGAAATTACCTTTTAGTTTATTTTGACTGTGGCTTCCACCTTCCTCCCTTGCACATAGTATTCCAGATATGAGCAAGACAGCTGGAGATGTATACCTTGGGTGATGCATTTCTGTTTATAAGGATCCTTCCTCATTCTATGGTTGCTAGTTTCCTAGTAATCTTTTGGGAAGTCTTTTGGAAAGCTAAAGTTGATTTTTGTCAACTACGGCACTCTCACCCCTGTATGTACTCTTTCCGAGATCTTAAATAGTTCTGAGAGGTAGGGTTTCCTTTTGCTAAAGCCATGGCAATTCTTTTCATATAAGCCATGTATTTTTGTAAGGTTCTACTAACCATATTTTTATTTGTAGTTTCTGTTCACATTAGTAGTCTTCTTTGTTGAAGTTTTTTTTTTTTAAGTAGTTGTTTGCTGCTCAGCCTTTCTAGTCCTGACATGTCAAGGAATTGGCTGGGAGTTAACTCACTATTATTCCTTACTAAACTTTTTAATGCTGAGTTTTTTAAAAATGCCTGTAGAGTACTGCTCATTATTGTTTATTTTGTTAGTGTGTTTCACGGTATCTACCTTAGTTACTTCAATTTTGAAATATGAGTCACATAAAAAAATGGTTTCTATAATAGGTATCTCTCTGTTTTCTTTCATAGTAAATGTGATGCACAGTATTTGTTCAGCTCCTCATTACCATATGCCGTGGTAAAACATCAACTTCCTAAAGAGCTGTGGATGAATTACATTTCCTTGTGAGGAGCATGGGAACAATGAGCATAGACACAGAAAGAAATGTAGGCGCAGAGGAACAAAGGAGAATGACAAGACCACAGAGCTACTTTTTAAGAAAAAAAGGAAAATGTCCTCTTCTTTGTTTTTTTCCTTTCTTTTTTGGTGGTGATGACAATGACAGTGTATTTTTGCAGTGTATCTCCTCCATAATATTCTTCAGGATTAGAGATAAATTATGCTTTTCATTGGTCATGACATTCTGTAGCATGACTTTGTCAAAATGGGTAAGGCTGTAACTTAGGGTGCCTCATGGCGGTATCATGTTGGCTGGGGCCGCATATGTTTAACTGACTTCCTCAATTTTCTGAACTCTAGATTTTTGTTGTATGGTACCTTAATGAATGTGATTTAGGTCTAAATTCTGTACAAAAGCATAAAAGAATGGGTTCTCTGTAGCATCATCTGGTGATTCCTCAGGGGAACTACTTCAGGTTCTGTTTTTTTTCAGATGTGTCAAGACGGCTGATTGACATCTTGCTAACAAGTGCTCAGTCAAGATGTGAAATAGAAATGTGGGAGTAAGGTAGATAAGTTTTCATTTTGGATGATATGAATGTCACATTGAGTGTCCTGAAGGAACACAATGTTTCTAAGTGTTATGTGTTTGAGACTTTCTGTTGCCTGTGATGGGGAAAGTATTAGCATTTGCAATAGCATATGGTGGAGAACTTGAATGAAATAATGTAATACAGTTTTACATTTTGAAGGTTTTTGTGTAATGCCATTTAAAAAAAAGAAGTGTAAAATGACCCTGCTTATGGTTGGTGTTTGAGATGGCAAGCAGCTGATGCAAGTGAAGTATGTGCAGCTGAATGTTTTATTCTTGAGGAGGGCATTTAATGCATTGTCTGTCTGCCAGAACCAAAAGGTTAGTGGGGATAAACTTTGAATAGATAACTTCTTAAGGCTTTCATATTCTACTTAATAAGTATTCTCCTTGTTTTCAGAAGTTAAAGCCCCACGCCCAAACATTTAAATAGGAGAATAAGCTCAATATCATTTGCAAGTTACTGTTAGCTTGAAAAACAAAATGAGCAGGTCCCACAGCTAAACTAATGTAGGACAACAATTTGATTTTGTGGTGTGATACTGATAGCAATTTAGCGTTTTAAAATTGAGTCCTGTGGGTCAGATTTCCTTGCTTTCTAGATAGATACATGGTGTTCTGTTAGGGAAGAAGCCTTTTGGTAGTACAAGAGCCATGAATACACGATTGACTTCTTGCCACAAATCTTGACTGTACATATGGAAAATTTCATTGTTGTAGGAGAACTTGCAGGAAATATTTTCAGGAAAAATTATGACTTTACACTGTGAGGATTGTTTATAATCTCTGGGTGTCTCTTGTAGGCCATCCCAAATACCCACTGGTAACAGTCCTCTGTATTTGTAGGACAGGTGTTTTCTCAGTTCTCCTATAATATATGCTGCTATGTTTTATGTGTATATCAAGGGTGGGGAGAAAGAGATGGAGTAACATTAATGCTTTGGTATAGCTACTCCCTTTGCCTATATCTAAAATATTATAGATGCTCTACAGAATTTGAGTTCTGTGAGGGCTCTTGATAGCATTGATAAATCAATGATGACATGGTGTTGCTTCATTATTTTGGGGAAAAATGTAATGTTCTTACATAAGTGTCTCGTATTCTGTTATGTCATATAAAAGCTGAGTCTGAGGAAGCAATGTGGGCTTTCTTCATCACAATAAATATATGCAGTTGCCTTTTAGCACACTATTATGGTATTTAGGTGCAAACATGAATTTTTAAAGTTTAAGTAGCAGTGAAAATGAAATAAGAATGCATTAAGTCTTTTAGCAATGGCTGTTGCAAGAAAATAGCTTCATAGCCTTTTATTACTTTTGCTTTGAGATAATTTTTTTCCAGTTAACATGTTTTTGTTTTTGCTGTATGAAACCATGTATGTATACCCATTTCCTATGAGGACATAATTGTCAGTGACCACCCTCACAGTCCGACATACTCAGCTGGGGGTGTAGACTGGTCACTCGGACGTGTCACTGTGCTTACATCACAGAATCTTACATACAGAATGGGTGAGGCTGGCAGGGACCTCTTGAGGTCATCTTGGGTCCAGACCACTGCTGAAATAGGATAAACTAGAGCAGGTTCCCCAGGACTATATCCAGCTGGGGTTTGAATATCTCCAAGGACAGAGACCTCACAACTGCTCTGGGAATTTCTTCTGGTGTTTGAACACTAAAAAAAATGCTTTCCTGTGTTCAGATGGAGTTTCACTGTTTACTTGTGTGTTTTGCCTCTTGCCCTGATAGTGGGTGCTGATGAGAAGAGCCTGGCTTCATCTTCATTCCCTCCCATTTGTCATTTATACACAGGGATAGCACCCTCCTTAGACCTCTCTTTTCCTGGACAAAGAGTCCAAGTTCTCAGCCTCTTCTTGTATAAAAAATGCTCCCATCCCTTAGTCATCTTTAGGTGTGTGCTGGACATACTCCAGTAAGTTCGTTGTGTTCTGGGAAGCCCAGATCTGGACCTGGCACTCCAGATGTGTCCTTAGTAGTGCTGAGTAGAGAGGAAAAATCACCTCTCTTGCCCTCCAGTGGTGTTAAATGCAGCCCAGTTTTCTGTTGATGGCCTTTGTGTCAAGGGCGAGGACAGTTTGCTGGCTCATGATTAGCCTCTCTGCCTTTTGCTTCTCTACAGAGCTGTTTTCCTGTTAGCTATTTGGTTCCCAAAGGGTGTATTGGTGCTTGGGGCTGTGTTTCCTCTTATGCAGGACTTTGCATTTACCTGTGTTGAAAGTTCCTTCTAGCCCATTTCTCCAGCCTTTAAAGGTCCGTCCTGCCAGATGCCAATATTCCCAGATAAGGTTCTTACAGATGTGCACTGCCCATCCTAAGTTACCAGAAAGGAATGTATGGGTTGAACTGAGCTCAAACCCATTGCTCTTTTTGAAGTTAATTTTGGTTTTGTTCAACTTTTGTACTGTGCTGAGCCACATAAATACTTCTTCCATGCTGATCTGGCTGTGTCAGGAAGATAATAGTCTCTATTGATTTTCTTGGTGTAGGACATTTACGCAAACAGTTGGTCCACAGAGCAGTTTGTCTAAAGCAAAGGCCACCCTCCAGTCACCTTTGTGTTGAAATAAGTCCAGCTTCCCTTGTAATAGCCGTGATGACTTCCTACATTTTTTAATGAACTTTTTCTTGAAAGAGTTCATTTATTATCAGTCATACCTTTGGATAGCCACACTGCAATGTACTAGCCACTCCTATCAGCTGTGAGTGTACTAAGGGTGTACTCTGTCCCACCATACAGCTCAATGATGAAGAAGTTAAATGGTGTTAGCCCCTAGGAACGATGTCTGGAGTACTCCACCAGTTTGCCTTCAATTGGACTTTATCTCACTGGTCATGCCCTCAGCACCTGGCTGTTGAGCCAGTTCTTTTCACTCTCAGTTTATCCAGATGGTACTTTATCAGCTTGTCTAGGAAGGTGAGACACCATCCGAATAATTACCAAAGCTGAGGTGAACAACATCTACCACTTCCCCCTCATCCACCAAGGTAGTCACCTCATTATAAAAGGCCACCAAGTTGATCAATCATGATTTTCCATTTGTATATCAATCTGACTACTCTCAATACCCATTTTCCTTTTGTTTGTTTAGAAATGGTTTCCATGAGAATTTTCTCTACTATCTTCCCAGGAGCTAATGTAAAGTTGACTGACCTCTACTTTCCTGAATCTTCTTGCAGACAGTAGTGACATTTGTTTTCTTTCAGACTTCAGTAACCTCTCTTGTTATCTGGAGGTCATCAAAACTGTCCTTGCAATAGCATCAACCAGCTCCCTTAACATGCAAGAATGCTCCATGAAGGATCCGCCGCTCAGCAAGGCTGAGCGATGGCAGCAGCACTGCTGTGATTCCCCTGTAGCTCATAGTGAAGACCATGGTGAGGCAGGCTGTCCACCCACAGCCCATGGAGATCCATGATGGAGCAGAGCTCCATTTGCAGCTCTTGGAGAGCTCCACACCAGAGTAGGTGCATGCCGACAGGAGGCTGTGATCCTGTGGGAAGCGTGGCTGGAGTAGAATCCTGGCAGGATCTGTGGACCAGTAGGGCAAGGAACCTGCATGGGAGCAGGTTTGTTGCAGGAGTTGAGACCCTGTGGAAGGGATCCACGCTGGTGCAGTTCATAAAAACTGCAGTCAGGGCAAGTAGTCATGTTGGAGAATTTGTGGAGGACTGTCTCCTCTGGGAAGGGACACTGGATCAGGGGAAGACAGTGAGGTGTCCTCCCCTTGTAGAGAAAGGAGCAACAGAGACAGTGTGTGATGAACTGACAACACTGCTGGGGAAGAGTAGGTAGAGAAACTGGGAGTGAAGTTGAGCCTGGGATTAAAGGAGGGGTGGAGGGAAGGGTGTATTTAGGATTTGTGTTTTGTTCTTATTATCCTACTCTGATTAATAATAAATTAAACTCATTTGCCTAAGTTGGGTCTTTGCCTGCTATGGCAGTTGGTGAGTAATCTCTCCCTGTCTTTGTCTCATCCCATGAGCCTTTCATTATATTTTCCCCGCCTGTTCAGATGAGCAGGGAAGTGCTAGAGGCTTTGGTGGGCATATGGCACCTATCCAGGGTCAACCCACCGCAGATAGTAAAGAGACAATGGCAAATGTGAGACCTTCCAGAAGAGCATAAGTAGCTGGTAATTAGTTCTGAGATAAGGCAGAAACTGCTAGTGATATTAATCCTTTGTAAGTCAAAAGTTACCTTATGAAGATCCTTATGCGTGCTGTCATTTTTTGTGGCTATCTCTAGATTGTCTGCAGCATCAGCATTTGCTGAGAGAGGTGTTTTGGTAGGTAGTATTCAGTATTTTGCAGATATGCCTAACGGAGCGTGTGTGAAAAGTGATTATGCTGATGAAATGAAGTCTTATATTTGCTTTTAGATTTTTGTAGAAGGACTTTGCAAGTGGCACAGCTCCAGTCTGAGGCTAGGGAAGAGGAGATTGCCTAGAAGGGAAGCACTAGAGAGAGGAACTAGGTTTTTTAAAGGGGATATGATATCTTCAGCTGTTGCTTTCAATAGAAGAGCAGGTAAATTGTTTTGTGTATTGCAGTATAGCTGAAGGAATCAGAAATTACTTATCTCTTAATAGATTTTTGGCCTATGGAACTGAATTTTCTTTCTTGTAACTTTTTCATTTATTACCTTTCAAAAAATGCGGTGCCTTTGCAATTCTGTTTTATCCTTGTGTTGACTCAGTAATTGCTTAGGTTTTCTGAAGTGTCATCCAGGCCTGGGGACATGATTGCCTTAACTGGAATGAGGTTTTGTAAACTAATTTTAACAGAAAACGGAAAAAAAAATCAGAAAAGCCTGATAAAATGTTTGACGCCTTCTTACCTGTAGGTTGTATTTCTTCAAAAAATGCCTAGAAGTATTTGTCAAAGACTTCTTATCTCCTTACTGTGAATGTAATGTAAGTGTTTATTCCCAACATTCAGGGATTTTTATATGAATATGGATACATAAGGGTAGACGTGCAGATCTATTTTTGTTTCTGTAAGTGTAGGTATATAGGCAGCTGAGAAGGTGAGAGAGACCTGGGTGTCAGCCAGGTGTCTGACCCTTCTCCAGGGCCTTGTCAGCCCTGTAAAAAAACTGATTGGCAGGAAAGACTCTGTTGCCATGACTGTATTTTTCGTTACTTGATTTATGTTTTCTTAGCCAGCTTGGGGAAATATGTGTTTGCATTGAGAGATCAGAAGCACTGCACTTAGAAAGCTAGAAGGTGAGTGTCCTGGTTTGAAGGACAGGTGTCTGCCAATAAAGGCAGAAGCTTCTCTTTGAAATGGAGAATGTAAATCCCCTCCCTACAAATTATTATAAATTTGAAATTAAGGGGCTCTCAGGCAACGATATGGGAATAGGAATAACAGTTCTTTACTGGGAAAATTAAAATAGAAATACAGTATTACAAAGAACAATCCCAAAAACACTGACAGAGTCAGAATACAGCCTGACACCCCGCCAGTCACTCAGAGTGTTGGTAGCAGTCCGATCAAATGGTGGCTGCAGTCCCCTGCAGTGGCAGGTGTGTTTCAGCTGAAGCAGTGCTCCTGTAGAAGGGTGCAGCCTTCCTCCAAAAGTCCAGGGATGATGTAGAAATGATGTAGATGAGGGCTTCTCCTCTGGAATCCAGTGGAAAGAAGGGTAACTTGCTGTCCAACAGCTCTGTTTTTATTTAGGTAGGAAAGGCTTGGCTCCTCCCCCTGGGTGGAGCATCTCTCAATGGGATGATGTAATTTTATCAGTCACACAGTAGGACTTAATGGGCCAGCAGCAGATTATATCGTCCTTGAGGGAAGATGGGTTGTGGAAAAGATAAAGGTGGTTGCCCCATCTTGTCTTAAAGATGGCCCATTGGCAGATAATGTGTGCCACAGAGAAAAGGGATCACTACCCCACTTAGTTTTAACAGATGGTGATAGAATACATATTTCTGGCCACATCAACCCAACACAGTGAGTTAAGATCTTAAGCAAGAAAGTGCTAGTGGCTTCCTGCCCCCAGTCTTGGAATTGGTTCACTGGCCAACAGAGAATCCAGCCACAAGACCACAGAACAAATGATTGTTTTGAGTTTTATGCTTGAACACATTGAGGGAAGAACATTTCTGAATGGTTTTACAGCAGAATACAGAATATTTTAACAGTAAGTGCCTATTTTTGCAACAGCAGAAAGTTATTTTACAAACTGAAAATTTATTTCAGCATTAAGTGGTTTTGTTGATTTTCCTGCCACTGGAGACGCAGAGATATTTATGCTGTAATATGTCAGCTCTTCTGAAGAGGTTAGGCAATTTTAATAGGGCTCGGGGCATTAATAGCAAGAGTATACAAACTAAAAGTCTCTTCCATTCAAGAATTACCCTTTTTCTTTGATAAACACAAATATCTTTTAGATTTTTTATTTATTTTCAATAGAAGATGCACAAGGAGATTTGAGGAATGTTAAGAGGGTGTCTTGAATTGTGTACTTGGTCGTAAAAAAGATGCAGAATTCACCAAGTACAAATTAAGATGTAACCTGTTTGAAATTGATCAATTACAATATATGTAATCTGTACCACATTTTAAGAAGAATAGCTAAAGGTAAATGGAATAATTATCAAGCATTAGATTGGAAGTTCAGTGCCTTTTATAATCTTAACATGCTTCTGATAATGTTGCTTTAAATGATTGTAATTTGCTCAGTAAATTCTGTATGTTCTATTGGCTAGAATTATAAATATCAAGATAAACATTGTTTATTTTTGTTCTGTGTTTAGCAGTTACTGTATCTGCAGTAGTTTCTCATGCTGCTGTTTCTTTGGTCCATATTACCAATAATGAGTGGTGCCAGAGCTGGTGGTGAATTAAAGATTTTGTTACTTCTGCTGCACAAAATTTCAAAGGCATTTATTAGTTTGCTACTATATTGTGATCAGATTAATGAGCATAGACCTTATTAGGCTGCCTTTTTGATCTGTTAGCATTAAAAAAAGGAAAAAGAATACGTCAGGCTGGCCGTATGTGGGGTATGGATAGCTATAGGCTAATAGGAGCACGTCCAAAGACAAAATCTGCAG
>WBND01000600.1:108748-119664 GCA_013398595.1 Tychaedon coryphoeus | reverse complement strand
AACAGATTTTTTTTCTCCATCTTTCTACATACAGTTTTTAGTTACAGCAATTATGCCTATGATTTATGGCACAAATTTATTTTAAAATTCTTGTACTCAGTTCCTAGATCTATTTAGCATGTTAATATGGAAGACCACAAATTATCTCTAGCATGTGATTTTTATTTAATCTCAAATTTAGTTTCATGGAAATGTCCAGCTGTATTCGTTGTGTGAAGGGGAATGTGTCCTTGCAGTACTTAAATTTTGTTTTCCCGTTAACACGAAAAGAAAATGGACCAAACGAGTCCTGGAGGCCTAATCCTATGGCTCTTCTGGCACAAAGTTGTAGATAGTAGGTAATCTCTGTTGTAAAGTTAACGTGAATGTTTTTTACTTAATGAATAAAATACATAGTGTGGCTTATCTTTATTTCTTTCTACATGTTTTCCGTACTTTTTATATATTAATAATTGATAATACAATTCTCTGAGTGTTTTTTCCTTTTTTCTTTTTTCCTTTTTTTAAGCAATCAGCTGTTGTCCAAAAGGCTAGAAATACTAAATAAAATTGACTACCTACATTTAGAAGGAGTGCCTTTTAATGCATGCTTTTGTGTGAATTGACAGTATCAGCTTATAAAACCTTACAATATTTATAATACTTTTATTTTCTTATGATGTCATGGAATTTGCATTCTTGCCTCTATTTCTATTTAGCCTTCAGCATTTCTATTTATTCCAAAAGTCCAGTTTAATGAAATTGAAAGTAGGCAAGTTGTGCACTAGAGAGAGAAAAAATGGGTTAAATTGAAATGAATATGAAATGTTCAGGAACTCAGTATTTTGATGCTTATGTCAGATAGTGGAAAGAAAATGCTGCTTATCTGAAAAGCACCTAGAGTTTATGGGTTAATTAGGGATGACAAAGAGTCTGAGGAAATCTACTTCCAGAAAAGTTAATTTGAGATAAGGCTAGTTTTTTGTTAACAATGGATTATATTCTTAATGGCTGAAAAATGGTAAATCGAGATAGCTGTATTTTATAAAAAAGGATGATCCAAAAAAAGGTGGTTTAAAGGTTCTTATGGTTTGCTGTGTATATGAAACAACAGTAGTGGTCCAATTCAGTTTTCTAATGTATGGAATTTATTTTTCCTGGTATTTTTGAATTCAGTGCTAACAATTAAACAATTTAGGAATAAGCCCCCTTTCCCTTCCCCCCTCCCCCCCTCGGTTTATTAGAGTTGTTGGTTATGAACTAGAAATTATCTTTCTTATGATTTTCAACAAATGAAGTTGTGAGGTTGTAAAATCATTCGAGTGTAAATTTATTTTATTGTCTTTATTAGAAGGGCTTGTTAATTGTACTTTCTAATAGGAAATTTCTTCATTAAAATACCAAAGAAAGATTAATAAATTCCAAATTTGCTAATTCTTCTGGAGACCTAAGTCAAATTCTCATTGATCATCAAATTTCTTTTTAAAACCCTAATGCATGAAAAACAGTGGCAAATACAGTGTATTAAGTTGATTTTAAGTGCATTTTAAAATATGTAATCTATGTCATCTCCAGGTAGGTTTAAAAATAACCCCTAGTGCACAACAGGCCTACTTACACCTATAGCTGCTTCATGCCTCACAAAATGAACAGGGATGCTGATGAATATGTGCTTTAAATTTAAGCAGTTTTAAAGATATCTAGGCACTCAAATATCTTGGAACTTAAGTCTTTAAAACTGCTTCAGTAATGTCTTTGATATTTGTAATGGTACAGTGGATATAATCTGTCAAACTCTATTAAGCTGGTTATGCTTTAATATAATTCTGTTCTGAGCCACTGCTTTCATTTTGTATTCTATTCACTGTTGGCGAACGCAGATTTTGCAGCTTGGGAGAGGGGTTGGGGAGAAATGTAGTAAGGGCATTATCAGAGGAGTAATGAAGTCATGTACCACTAAAACAGATGTGGGTAGGGGACAAATGGAAGAGCAGCACGCCCACCTTCTTTGCCAGACTGGTTAATGGATTTAACAGTATCTAACCATGATGACAGGTTCTGGTTCTGGAGTAAAGGGTTCTTATGTCTGTCTGATTATAAGAATATTAAGGGAGTTTGAGAACTTTCTGCGAAAGTCAAGCTGGGAAGATATGAGGGAATGGGTCTTCAAAATAAAGAAAATAAAGAGAGCTTCCTGGACTGTTGAGCTCAAGCAATCAACAGCTCAAAGCAGGAGAGGTCTTTGTGGAAGTTTATGCTGTGAGCAGGTTCAACATGCTCCCAGTGCCCAGATGGGCAGAGTGGAAGGCGTGCATAGCCAGCTTGCAGGTGACAGCCAGGTGGAGGGAGCGATTGCTGTACTGCAGGAGGTTAGAGCTGCTATTCAGAGGGATGCTGACAGCTGTCTAGTCATGAGTAACCTCACAAAATTCAGTACATTCGAAGCTCAGTGCCCAGGGCTAAACAAGCCCCAGAATCACTTCAGGCTGTGTACTGGCCTGCAGGGGAGCCACTCTGCAGCAGAGGTGGGCAGCAGGGTGAGTGTTGGCCAGAAGCATCCCCTGGTGGGAGAAGAGGCCCTGTCCTGTCAGTTTCAATCACAGTGTAGCTGTGTTTCAGCTCAACAAAAAATAAATTAAGTTTTTTGAGAGTGGTTAAATGCTAGAGCTGGTTGCCTGGTGAGACTCTGGTAGGCTAACATCAGTTGGCTTGAGGCCTTTGAAATTATGCCTGCTTTGAGTCCAAAGCTGTCCAATTCTGAATTTTTTTATATGTCTGTTTATAGCTTTGCACTGCTGTGCTCTGTTTAAATTAATACCAGTGAGCCTCCCAGACCATGATACTTTTATGTGTGCAAAATTAACTATTAACTGTTGTGATCCTCCTTATTCCTGTCAATCTCTTAATGAGGTACTCAAGTGCAGTCTAACCATGATTTTTATTAATTTTATAAGCATGTTTGCTGAATATATACTACACTAGTAATAAAAGTAGTGTTTCCAAGTGACACAAGAAAATTTCATCTATGCAAGAGACTTCTAAGTTTTTTATTTAAAAGAAAGCATTATTGTGGGGTACTTTTTCCTAGGACATAATGCCTGCAAAGCACCTTGAGTAGTAAAAATTGATGTTGTTCTGAGGTTTGATGTGATAACTGCTATATTAAGCATTAAAAAGAATTTGTGCTGAATTGATTGTTAATCTTAAAAACAGCGACTTCCTGTATCCGGAAAATGCTTTAGAATGGCTTAATGAATTTGATGTGCATGGTTAAATGAAAGAGATATTCTGTATTCAGTAAAAATCAATATATTTTAAAGAAATAACTTTTTACTGTTAAATAACAGATACAGTGTTTTAAAATATATAATTTTATTGCATTATATCAGGAAACTGCTTTTTAATAAGGTTCTAGATTCAGAATCAGTGTATTTGACAGATGCGCTGCTATTCAGAAAAAGGACACTAGAGTGCAGTGTAGCATTTAAAATGCTCTCATAGCTAAGTGGCATCAGGAAGTCTGAACGGAGCATTGAACACGGTCTTTTTAAAATGGATTTATAATGTTGAGTTAAACTGAAGTTTTCTGAGTGTATAAACACAACTCCATTCTTCTACCATTTATGGCAGAATTTAATATTATTCTAGAATACTTTAACTGAAGATTCTATTTCATATTTGACCATTTTCCTAATACAGGCTATTCATCATATGAAGCTCCATTAACTGTATTTTTGCTTGCATTCAGTTAAACTACAGAATCTTCCATTTAGCAGGAATGTGTATTCTTTAAAGGTGTAACGTCTGATAGATATCTACTTTTATGTTAATGCTAAATATAATTTAGAAAGGGATTCTAAACCTGTTGTGTATTCTGTTTTACCATAATGAATTATAACATTCTTTTAATTGTCATAACTTCATCTAATAGTTTTTAAAGAGGTTTTTAAAGGAATAAAGGTTAAATTAATAGCTGGCAGTGACAGGATATAGCATTGTTATGTGGATTGAGAGACACAAGAACTTGGCTCTTTTAACTTCTGAAAGATGTGTGGGCACTGAACCTGCTTTCATTAAAAATCAATGATAGAATTCCCTTGATTTCATTTAGTGCAGAAGTGAGCTTTTAATTTAACTTCCTTTTTCATCTGTGTGTTTCAAACAAGGAGTCAGACTTGGTTTTGTTATTAAAAGAAATAAAGTACACATTTAAATAGTTTCTGTGTTTAAAATACTATATTAGATGAGATGAAGTTGCATGAGAAACCTAAATTTCAAATGTGAAATGACCTATTGCTTTTGTGGAGATAGAAAAAGTGGTTTCATTGAATCTTGGTCAGCGTGTTTGGAAGAGACTGTTGCTTATGTAATTCAAACTTAAAACTGAAAAAATCCCATAAGCTGGGACACAGAAATTTAGTGTTAGAAGTTTTTATTCTTGCCTGCATAGATTTTTTCAGTGTTACGCTTAATGACAAGTTGTAATTGTCCTTTTTTGATCAATTAACAAGCAATAGCAGAACAACAGTGCAGGAAGATTTTAGGTAAATTTGAGATTTGTAGACTGCATTTACACAGCTTCAGTTGCTGTTAACCCCTCATTGCACCTGACTTTTGTTAGCAGTTGTTAATCCCAGCTTTCCTGTCTCACAGCCGTGTTAATTATGAACCTGTATCATACATGGGGTGCTAAAGAACCTGCGTTCCACCAAGCTAGCAGACTGAGAAGAAGAGTCTGCCACTGTTTCTTAGAGTCCTCTGTGGAGAGGCTCTTTGTGCAGGCATGCAAGGGACTACCAAGCCTACCAGCCCAAAATGCTGGTGCTTTATTGTTGGAAATTTTTTCTTTTTTTCTTTTTTTCTTTTTTCTCTTTCTTGCTTTGATTGGTGGGTTCCCCTCTGCCTGGGAAATTCTGGACTTTTTCATGAGATATTTTGGTTACACAATTTTTCTGCCTTGTCTTTTCTTGTGGTAGCGTCTAAACCTGTGAAACAGATTGGGAATTATTAACTGGCAATGTAAGACTTGAGTTTAACTTCTTAATGTCTCAATGGCACACTTTAAATGCCATTACTGCTTCATCTTCTTCAATAAATTTAAAGCTCTGCTAGCTGTCTGGTGTCAAGCTTGTCAGGGTGCCAGGTATTTTGCCAGACTGTAGAGCCAAGACGCATGAAAATGTCAACAATCTCAGGTTCATTAGTTTTTGGCTTTCCTGGCCTTTCTGTAATGACTGCAGTGCTGCATAAGCTAAATGCTATTTTATTTATTTACTCCTATTAGTTCCAGTGGAAACCACAGCCAATTTTAATGTAAACAGTTAAGCTGTTGAAAGAATGTTCTCCTATTGATTTGTTAATTTAAGTTATTTGCAAGGAAAGCTGACTGCCAAAGTCTGCTTCCCTGTAGTAAGTTCAGAAAATGATACAGTGTGGATATGTTGTTATTTTCTTCTTTGTACCTTTTCTCTTTTAAAGCACTAGAAAATATTTGTTGTATTGGATATGTTTTTGATTAGGCTTGTAAAGCTGCTATGAGCATACCTGGCTGAAAATAAAAAAATCCCCAAACTAACTTGTTTGTCCTTTATTTATGATTTAATTGGCCAGGCAGAAAGGTTATTTGCCTTGGGAAATCAACACATGAGAACTCAGCACAACTTAAAAGCCTTTAACAGATAAGGTTTGTGCTGCCTTTGTCCACATTTTTGAGATAAATTGCTTTTGTTCAGAATAAAAATATAAAAAAGATTGCTCATTAAGGGTAGCGTACTCTTATAGGATTCATACAAACACTGTACTAAAGAATCTTGTAATTTTGTTGGGTAACCTGTTGCTTCCTATTGTAGTGTCAAAGTCTACAAAGTCAGAGGAAATGTCCAAATTAATTTAAAATTCTTTCAATATAATTGCATGTCACTGTAGTGTTATAAACTTTTCCATAAAAGCCACTTCACCCATAATTGGTAATTCTCTAGATACTATGTCTTCAATATGTGCTGCTACTGATGATGAGGATAAAATCTCTTGTACTATTTACTTAGTTGAAAAGCATCGTGAAAAATATGATAATGCAAAATAGAAGTTTGGAATGATATGCAAGCTACCAGATATTTAGAAGGAAAGATACTTCATTAATTTCGGATATTTTTACAAATACACATATTCTAAAGAGAAATGTATGTATATATGTGTGTACGTATGTTTATTTGCCTATTTTTTGTAGAACTGCACTAACTGATGTAATTCTCAAAAAAATAGGGAGGTTTTCATTAATGAGAACTCAGAGCTTATCATGACCTAAGTGACTGCTTCTGTCCATTTCTTCTGGAAAGTTGCCTTTTTCGTCCAATTTTAGTCTTCAATCTAGGAAAAATAAGATCTTTTAAGTAAGGTTTTTCAAATGTATTGCTACAGTTGTCCAAATTCAGACCAGTTGGACTTTGACCGAAAATCATTACAAGCTGATTGTTGTTTGGTGCTGAAGAAGAAATGAGTTGGTGATGTAAATCCCATTTCTAGTAGCTGGCTGTCAACAGCTCTGAGATATATTTGTTGCTTTTACTTTTTCTTCCCAATAAGAGCTCAGGACATAATCCCTGAAATATATTGGGTTGCTCTGAAAGTAAATGTTAAAATGAAGCCGTGTATAGTCTCTACTCTTGTTCTCAACACTTTCCTTGCTGAGGTTTATGTTCTCCTGCTGAGTGTAGGAGCTGGATAATGGTCTATTGCTTCTTTTCTTAAATAGGGATTTGTGCCAGTAGACAATACTCAGAGCAAACGGGTCAAACATGAAGTTTTGTGCTGGAGAGCTAAATAATGAATAACAGGTGCTAAGGGATCATAATAAATACAGGGCACCTGTAGAGTGATATTTGTGGCTGTTAGGAATAGTGGTTTTGTGATTTTCTGAACTAAAAACTGTATCTTCATTTTTTAATAAGCTTTTCATGATGGACAGCTCTTTTATGGCTCTGAATTTCTCCCCCCACCCATTATGTGATACAATGTAACTGCTCATGAAACATGTAAATAGGTGTTTCTTTTTGCTCTTAGTCTGTGCTGGTGTTCCTTGAGGCCTCTAGGAATTAACCGCCTTATTCTTTGTTCAGGTTTTCTGAAGTCCAGTGCTCTGGGCAGAGGCCTAAGAAAGCATAGTTTTCAAATTGATTGACTATGATGCAAAATCAGGGTTTTGCAAACGAGTCTGTAGTTAGAGTGGAAAACAGAAAGAAGGGCAAGGGATATATCTTCTCACCATACCATGTAAGAGCAGGAGAACTGCTGAGAATTGGTGCCAAGAAATCTAAGTGCTAGGAAACTCTGTGATCTCCTAGCTGCTCACTGATAGTGTGTGCCTTGTTGAGAGGCAAGGAGGCGACTGTGTCTCCCTGTCCCCCTTCTGAACCTTTTCTGAACCTCCTTCTGTACCTCTTCTCTGAAGTATCTCTGACCCCATGCCATTGCCTTCTCCAGTTGCTGCATCCCTTGATCCTGTTAGTTCTAATGAGGTACGAGGTCGGTTCAATTACAGTTTTTGTCTAAAAATACTGCATTGCTTTTTGAATGCCTCTGTTGTATATTATACTTCTTCACACTGTGACCAAGTTCGCTGTGTTGATAGTACCTCATGGCAAGAAGAACATATGCTATGTTTTAGCAATGGTACAACTATGAGGAAAGTGCCTAGAAATGAACTTGTTGAATCCAATAATAGCCTCTATTTACTTGGTCAATTTTATGGTCTTGTTGGTTTCGAAATTTGTTGTACTGCCTTAAATTTGTCTTCTGATACAAAATGCTAAATTTAATATGGCATATTTTAATGAATTTAATATTTAGTACTGCAGTGGCTTTTCCTGGAACTGGATAGAAAAGTTTGGGAACCCATACCAAAATATATTACAGATTTAAAGTGTAAAAGGAGCAAGATCTGTAAGTTAAAAGAGATAAAATGGATATAAAATTAGGTTTAAATTAGATCCCTATGAGGGTAGTGAGGCACTGGAACAGTTGTCCCAGAGGAGCTGTGAGTGACCCATCTCTGGAAGCATTCAAGGCCAGAACAGGACTTTGAGCAACCTAATCTACTGGAAAGTATCCCTATCCATGTCATGGGAATTGGAATGAGATGATCTTGAAAATCTTTTCCAACTCAGGCTATTCTGCTGTTGATCCATTGATACTGTTGATCTAAATGAGTGTTTCTAGGAGAATGCTTTTTTCTCCTGGCTGGTACTCTGGAGTAGTAGAAGGACGAAGCTGGTAGTGATATGGTATTATATGAAGTTCTGACATTCAAACTCAGGGCCTCCAAGCTCTTTAGCACTGTTCACATTTGATGTGCATTGGAAAATGATCTGCAAAATGGAGAGACATTGAATGACTCCACAGCTCTCTCATGATAGCATGAAACCTATAGTAGAACTTCTTACATTAATTAGGGCAAGTAATCCAGATTTCAGATCAGCTGACTTAGTTTATTTCTGTGTTCTGTTGCTTAAAGTTGCTGTCTTTATTGTGTTTCAAAGGTTACAAAAGCTTTTGTGCACAATAACGAAATTTTCGTTAAACATCTACCTTTTTACACCTGAAGGCAATTTGTTTGCATAATAGATGATTCATATTGTTGGGTAACATAAGTTTTTTTCCAACATTGTGTCTAATATTTTCTTTGAAAAGAAGATTTTCACTGTGATTTGTATTAGATGTTTTTTCTGTGCATACACATTTAAGTGTATGTTTTTACTCAGGGAACAAAGATATGTTCCATTAAATTCACTGGTTGCACCATTAAAAAACTAAAATACTGAAACAAAGCCAACCCAAAAAATAAAACACCTGTTTTATTTATTTATAACTTCTTTCAGGAAGCAAAACTTTACCAATATACTTTTTTTTTGTTTTGTGGGGTTTTTTTTGGGTTTTTTTTGTTTTGTCTTTTTGGGCGTTTTTTGTTTGTTTTTTGTGTTCCTTTTTTCTTTGCCAGGAAGCTGGTTTTATGCAGATTACCAAGTGGAAAAGGAAGTGCTCTGTTATTGTTCTTAATAATCCCTTCACCTGTGTTTTTGATACAGTATTTTATGTAGCTATTGACTCCTAATGAAATTTGTAAGGATTTAATTTCACATTTTTATGCCTCATGACCAGTGAGTTTCTAAGTCTTTTGAAAGAGACAGGAGGAAGAAATAGGATATGGAACTCAATAAAATCAGAGTAATCTTCTATGCCTCATTTTTCTCAGGTAACCCCATTAAAACTAAGGCTTGAAATTTTGCTTGAGTAAAGAATGTCCAAAATAAGCCTAGAATAAACCTAGACAGTGCTAATGGCATGAGAAACTGCTCTAGGTATTTTTGATCTGGCTCCTTCAGTAGTACTCTGTACTCAGGGTACACCCCAGAGGTTTGTGTAGTGTCATAATAATGTTCTGTGTTTAATTACTTCATCCTTTCTTAGTAACGCTTTACAACTGATCTGCATTTTTGAGAACTGCATGGCATTAAATGGCTGTCTTCACAGGATTATTTATTGGAAGTTTGTACTATTAAATGTTATATTAACTTTTTTTCCTGAATGTTGAGTTAGGATTGTTTCTTCCTAAATGCATAACTTTATATGTGTCTCTATATAAGATCTGTTTGTAAGATTTACTTATCTGGGTATAATCCACTCTTTCTAATATGTTCCCTCTATAGCTGTAGTGGTTAAGGTAGAGAATGCAAAATGTCATCTTAAATCAATATTTAGTTTGTGTTTGTCTTCTTAACATAAATGTAGCAAAAATAACCTTAGTTTTCAAATTTTTTAAAAATAAATGGGCTTCTCCTTTTAAACTTCCCATATACAGCTTTGTAAAACTCCTGGATGTTATTTTAATGCATGGGTGTAATGGACTTGTGTCAGTATAAAACATACGTAAAAGCATTACTATAAAACAAACATATGGTAACTTTGTGGCTTTTCTTCAGATTTCTCAGGTGGGTTTTGACCTTGAAACCCTTGGTGTTTTGACAAAAACAGTAGATAAATCTAATTTACTTGAAGCAGCCATTTCTGTTTTGGCAGGCATGTGTTTTTTAAAGTACAGTCTGGGGCCTGACCTTGGCAATATGTGTTGGAACATGAATATGTTGCTACAAGTGTTAGTAGTTAAAAAACATCAGCTTCTTCCTTATTTTAAAATTGGAAACATTATTTCCAGAACATGTGTTTGGTACACACAAGCTCTTATGTTTCCATACAAATGTCTACAAATGCTGAGCATAAAACTGTAACTTTATTAGTTTTTGCTTACTTGGAGTTTAAATCCTTGAATAACCTGTAGTTTTATGAGTAGGGATGTATGAATACAATCACTTGCACTCACAGAATGAAGCTTGTTCTCAGAAGGTGGCTTTGGACGTGTAGCAAAGTAAAATTCAGTTACAAAGCAAGTGAGGATGTGTAAAATACTACAGAGACTTGGAAAGAGTTTCAGAATTAGCTCACTATTTTTCAGACTACAGTATATTTACTTTTAGAGTATCTCTGCCCAGAAACTTGTATATCACGCTAAACCTGATCCCACAGTCTACTGTTCCACATTCCGTTCTGCTGGGAAGATAGACCTAATGTTATTCCGAGTATCATTAATTTTGATATAAATAATGGAAAAGAAAGCTATGAAGTCAATACATATACATGGCTTTTTCGTACGGAACAAGATATGGAATGATGTTTTTTTTCTTTTAGTTATGCCATTGTTATGGGTTACTTCATCATAATTTTTTAGACTAGGAAACTCTGTTGAAAAACAGGTAAGAATCCACTGCGTAGCTTTGAGCTGTACCAAAATCGCATACAGATGAATAATACAATACAAAATTATCCTCCTTAAAATCCCCACGCACAAATCTTTTCCTTAATATTCTGAACATTACTGCTCTTGCCTA
>WBND01000600.1:78869-92511 GCA_013398595.1 Tychaedon coryphoeus | reverse complement strand
TCATGTAGTTGAAAACTGACACACAAATTGTGTAGATTACATTTACGTTATTCTTGATGTGCTATATTGCAGAAAAGCTGAACAACCAATTTTGGAAAGTCTTTCTAGAACCTGATACCTTCAACATATAATTGACACCATAATGTAAAAGATGAGAAAGGATTAATCCATTTTTTTAAGAGCTAATATGTGATTTTTTTCCTAATCTGCTCTATTCTTCCTGCAATCTGGCATTTTAATTCTACTGGAAATATGAGGTGTTTGCATGGTGGCTTGGCTTATCAGATAACATTTCTCAAATAAAAGATCAGTTCAGTTGTTTATGTAGATTTTTTTATTGCGAACACACAACAACTTTTGCAGCTTACTCTCTACCAAAACCTTGACATGAACCCAACACAGCATATGTCACATATGGGAAGATCTTCACACTCTCTACAACTACCTGAAAAGAGGTTATAGTGAGGTGGGTGTTGGTTTCTTCTCTGAACTAACAAGCAACAAACAGAAGAAGAAGAAATGTCTCTCAAGATATGCTTCAATGAGAGGTTTAGATTGGAAAATTCTTTCACCAAAAGGACTTTCAGGCTGTGGAACAGGCTGCCCAGGAAAGTGGTTGAGTCACCATCCCGGGAGGTATTTAAAGGGTCTGTAGATAGGGAGTTTGGAGATATGGTTTAGTGATGGACTTGGCAATATTGAGTGTCCAGTTGGACTTGATTGTCTTTGAGGTCCTTTCCAATGTAAACAATTCTATGATGTCCCTTGTGTAATGTTTCTGTTCTTAAAGATTATGCTTTACATACAAAAAAAAGTAGATAAATGATAAAGAAGTAGAAAAAGTGGATAGTAGTAGATACTACAGAGGCATTCTTGCTGGGTATCTCTCATGCTTCAGTCCTGATCCTAAGGGCCTCTTTCTGAATGTGGAAATGACAGAGGGTAGTTACCTTTATTTTTTATCCTTTTTATTTCCTAATAGGAATTGGTACCTTATAGGAATTATGTTAGTCTGCAGTCTTCCAAACACAGGAGTACTGAGAAAGGCAAAGGCACCTGCCTATAACTAAGGTGAAACAGTAAAAATGATATAACTGAGAAGTCCTCATTAACCTGCTAATATATTAGCATCTATTCCTTATTATTAGTATTGTTTGCTACTAAATGGCAGTGTTTTATTTTTAAAATTTGAATGCTTGCCTTTCACACTGGATCCATGTTGAATTAAAACCACTTAGAGAGTTTGAGAGCAACTGAGTAGATGTGTAATGAAAATGTTAATGGTACAAAAATGGGATTATATGTGAAGTACACATTTCAAGAGCATGCATCCCAGAAATAATGAAATGCTACTTAAGTACAATCATGAGAATGTATAAACCTTCTGTGGCAAAGTGGTTGGATATTCAGACATGAATGAAACATATGAATAGTTCTGCTTACCAGAGATTGTTGTTGTGCTAAGTGGATTATAAAGGCCTGCAATACCTGCTGCATACCACAACTAAAGTTGATTTATAAGAAAAGAAAATGTTGCAAATATTTCTCTTAAGGAGCTCAAGACCATAGTTGTATCTTACAGCCCAACTTTTAAATTGTGTCATCTGTTTGAGCTTTACATTAGCTGGTGGCCATGTCGTGTAGATAAAAAAATTGTTTTGGTGTATTTATAGAAAGAGAAAATTACTGTCTTCAGACTGATCTTACTTTTCATTATTGCTGTTCAATTCTTATCTGAATTGAAGTAAATTACTGTAACTGTAACTGATACAAATTGCTTTCTCTTGGGAATTCCAATTCCAATATTTTCTGAAGTCTGCAAGTTTGCAAGTATTGCAAAGTGCCAGTCAAAGTATGGGAAATGTCATAGTGTCTGTACAAAGGATTTTCCTTCAGCATAGTCTTTATGGAGGATATTCCTTCAATTACTTGATATCATTCTGTTTTGAGCATAAGAGCAACTTAAGGCCATCATTGGCTGTTGATATTCATTACATATGTACTATAGCATTACAGAATACCAGCATGGAAGGGAACTTCCAAGGATCATCTGGTCCAAACTTTTTTAACAAAAATACCGTCTAGACAAGATGGCTAAATCTGTTCAGCCAAATCTTAAGAGTCCAGTGTTGGGGAAGTCATGGAAGTAACATTTGGTGGTAGTTAAAGGCATGGAAGGACTAGGAAGAGGAAGGTCTAGGAGAGTTGTGATTGTTCACCCTGGAAAAGAGATGAGCTAGTTGCAGCCTTCTAGTACAGGAAGGGAGCCTACCAGATGGATGGAGAGAGACTATTTAAAAGGGCATTTGATGAAAGAGCAAGGGGAAATGGATTCAAACTGAAAGAAAGTAGGTTTAGATTAAATATTAAAATTCTTTACTTTGAGGGTGGTGAGGCACTGGGACAGATTGCCCAGAGAAGCTGTGGATACGTGTCTCTGGATATGTTCAAGGCCAGGTTGGTTGGGGCTCTGAGCAACCTGGTCTAATGGGAAGTGTCCCAGCTTGTGGCAAGGAGGTTGGAACAGGATGATGTTTAAGGTCCCTTCCTAACCCAAGCCATTATATGATTTTGTCATGATTCTATGATCCTTGGATGAGTATGCATTGAAAACCATTATTATCAACTGAATTGTCTTTTGAAGACTAAAACATCAGTTGTGATGTTCATAATATGAACTTAAAGTGCTTCATAATCAATATGGATTTGAATTAGTTTTAAGAATTCATATTTTAAAATCCTTTAAGACTGTTAATGATTTAAAATATCGTCTGTCTCAGAATTAGGATAATTTGCTCTTTGAACCCTTGGATTCTCAAGGCAGACATGAAAATAATAACTAGTTTTCTAGGTTTAAGCCTTGAGTACTAGGCACCGTGAAATGAGATGGCCGCTTGCTTGAGATTTTATGCAGCAAGCTTCTTGGTTAAATTAAAACGATACTATAAAAATTACTATAGTGTAAGTAAGGCTTAAAGAAATAGTGGGCAGAGGAGTTTCCATGTATTTTTGCCACAGGCCTATCTTACAGATTTCAGGTTTCTATTTACAATTATTGTTCTGTTCATTTTGCAAAGATGAATCATTATGTTTTGGTTTTATTTGTTTGTTGGTGCCTTTGTTCTTTGTAATTAATGATGTTGACAGTAATGAAACACACACTGTTGAATCAATCTGGACTGTTTGCTGGAGGGAGGAGGCTGGCAGTGAGGTTGGTTAGATGGTGGAATACTGTCTCCTGGCTTATTGGTACACTGAATTCCATTCCACTTTCATTTCACATACATCCTATATGGTCCCATTTGAGTCTTAATCTCAGGGTTTCAATGTCTTGCACTTCAATCCTGCCTGAACTTAACATTCTTAAAACTGTGTTTTCACATGTTTCCTCAGAGTGATAATGGAGTGCAGGTTTAAGTACACCTTGTATATCTCAACTCAAAATCCATTATGAACCATTTCTTTCTTCCCTAGTCCTCCCCACTCCTACCACTGCTTCCCCCTACAAATACACATTATTCTTGTTTGATTTTTGAAAAAGTGGTGCAGGTGCCCACTTAAAAGCTCCAGGTGACAGTGACAATAGGAATTCCTCAGTGTGAACTTACATATTTACAGCATGCCTCTGGGTGTGTTCATGACCTTGCCCAAAATGGATTTTGATAGGTATCATGAAAAGCCCACTTTATGTGCTGGCTATTGTTAATCCCATTCTGATACACCTAAGATGTGCTGGCTTCTCTTTCCTCTTCACATGGTGTTTCAACTGCATAGCTCCTCTCATCCCACCAAATCAGTTACACTTTATAACCACTGAAGTACTATGCAGAATTAATTTCTTATTTGATGTCATATGCTTTGGACAGTCAACCCTTGCTTTATATTTCTTCATGCTTTCTGAGTGAGGCAGTTTTGAAACTATGTGATGATACTGCTGAAATCAGTTCCAGACAAGTAATACAGTCTTTGTTACAAGACTAGCCTTTTCTTGGGTTCTCTCCTACCAGTCTGTTTGAGACTGCTACTCCACTCTGGTGAGACCCCATCTGGAGTACTGTGTCCAGCTTTGGAGCCCCTAACACAGAAAAGATATGGACATGCTGGAATGAGTCCAGAGGAAGGCCATCAAAGGGCTGGACACATCTCTTACGGGAAAGGCTGAGGATCGGAATTGCTCAGCCTGGAGAAGAGAAGGCTCCATTGGAGATCTTATGGAAGCCTTTTGGTACCTAAATGGGGTTTCAATAAAGCTGGAAAGGGATTTTCACAAGGTCTAGGATAAGGGAAATGGTTTTAAACTGGAAGAGAGTAGTAGGTTTAGATTAGATACTAGGAATAAATTCTTTACCCTGATGGTGGTGAGGCATGGAAACAGGATGCCTACAGAAGCTGTGGCTGCCCCTTCCCTCGAATGTTTAAGGCTAGACTAGTTTAGGCTTGGTTTTTTAGACTTGGAGTTCTATTTAAATGAAATGTCTTTCACTGATTTTTATAGACTAAGACAGTGGTATGCTGTAAAAACTTCAGGAGTTTCCATGAACATTAACTGTACACTTAGTAGACAGTAGTTACTCTTATGGTACCATTGACAAATGTTGAAGCTAACAGGAAGAAGAGAGTGTAAAAGAATGGTAACTCTAACTGTAGCAGTTAGTGCAAGTCATAATTTAAAAAAACACAACCCAATGGAAATTATAATATTTTCAAAAGTGTCCTGTGGGTGTGGACCAGGAGTTGCTAATATTCTCTATGTATACAAGGTTAAAAATGGGATAGGTACAGTAATTTTATGCCAAGTGTTTGAACAAATGTTTCTAGAATACATATATTAAATCTTGGTAAACAATTCAAAACAGCTTTGGCTCCAATAGTCATTAGAACGGTGATTAAACATTGGAAAAGATATATGGCTTTATTCAGCTTTCATTGTTTACTTTTGTGGTTGTTTTTTGACTGCCCCCACTTAGAAGCTGGGGGAGAACTAGCAATTTCTGATGTGTTGGAAGGAGAAAGTGGTAGATGAGAAATGGACATTTTAAGTAAAATTTGGTGGAGATGAGTGGGAGCTAATATCTAAAAGTATGTATATGAGATGAAAACTTTCAATAATTAATTTAATTTTGTGTTTCTGTGCATTGAAGGTATCCTGAATTAGCAACTGTGTGCAGAAATCCCAATACTCTAATTTTGTATCCTGGAGCTGAAGCAACCAATTTGGAAGAAGTTGCAGTCATGTCTTCTAGTCCATCTGTTATGATCATCATTGATGGAACATGGAGTCAGGCTAAAGATATATTTTACAAAAATGCTCTCTTCCGCCTTCCTAAGCAGGTGAGTTATAAATTGTAAAATAAAAATTCTAAATTTGTCCAAATTTGATCAGTCAGAAGGGAGTTGTTTTCTGAGCATGTAACCAGCTAACAAGAGAAAGAAAGCTTGAGCAATTACTTAAGCAATTTGTAAGATTGTAAGAAAGGTGATTGTAAATATCAAGGGTTTCCACTTTCTCAGTTGAAATTTGTTTTTTGTTTGATTTTGAGTTAGTGGATGTACTTCATAGTGAATCATTGTTTTGCAAAATTAGAAACTAATTTGTGTAGAAAATTTTAATGTCTTGTTTCAGATATTAAAATACATAGATTGAAATAAGCACTTCTAGATTAAAACAAGCATTTCTTTTCCCCTGCATAAGTATTTTACATTGCAGAAATAGGAAAGCTGAAAGTAAAATTTTGTAGCCTCTTAGGAAAGGGTCACACTCTTCTCATGTGTGGTTTCCACCATATTAAAAACTGTCTTAGGTAACATGTGACAAGTACTTAGAATTTAATTGTATTAACAATATTTTTTTGTCTATATCTTAAGTATTTTCATCAGACTGTGATTGTTTGTCCATGATTAATTTTTTGACAAAGCTGCTGTTTTTATTCAGAGACATTATTGAAAGCATATTTTAGAAAATTATTAATACAAAGAGTATTACTAATGGAAAAAATAATTCCCTTATCATTGGATCATAATAATATTGCTGAAGCTGTTAAAATGTTTATTTTATTAAAATAATGGACAGCAAACATATGGACCGTTTGACATACAAGTAATGCTTTTAAAATTATTAAATCCTCCCTAAGGCAAATTGGAACTGATAAAGACTTTAAAGTGATAGAACAAGTAAAAATAATATAAATTACTCAGTTATTTTACTCAGAACAAGTAAAAATAAGTAAAAAACTCTTGGAAAATTGAGCAGTAGTAATGATTATGATACATTAAATCTTATGTAATAAAATTAATAAATATATAAGTAATTATTGAATATTTCAAAAAAAATCCATAATACCCAGTAAAACATCAGCAGACTGCAAGAATATAAAAAACGTTCTTAGGAGATTTGCTTCTTTGTGCATACTTCAATTCTGTATTTCATTGATTGCAGTTTTTAAGAGTTGCAGTTATTAATCAACAATCTACTTCTCATCGGGTCCTTTTTTCAAGGAAAGGTATATTCTACCATCCCACCCTTCTTTTTTATTGGAATTGTGTTGATGTTTTTGTTTTAAAGGGTTTAAATTCTTAGAGTAAATGGATAATACAGTGCTTCTTGAAATATTAAGTTAATAAAAGTATTAATTTTTTTCTTAAACTATGGTAGTTGGTTTCTCTATCTGGTACATATACCAGAGCTAAAATCAGTATTTGTTTTGATTTTTATTTTATATACTGCTTGATACTCTTTGTTATTCAAATCACATGGACATATTATGATGACATTGTTGGAGTTCCCAAATGCAAAAATAGCTTCCTGCGGGAAAAAATGTTTTCCCTTGTTGAAGTATGACCTGGCTGACTTCAGTCTCTCAGATCAAGTTTAAAGGTTACATTTAGTGGTTTGACTGTTATTTTAGCTTATTTTGTGATGCAATGTGTTGTGATGTGCTAAGACAGAACTTGTGCTGTAGCTGCAAGCAGTCACCTGTGAGACAGGTAAGGTTCAGTGAAGGCAGCAGCTGAGTGTGGAGCAGTGCAAAAGCTGTGTTGGAGCGCTGTGTGCACACTTGCATGTTACAGTAAATTTGGTTATTTTGTTTTGAAATGGGCTTGAGGCACCTGTGCAACCCCCTGGAACTTCTAAGTGGTTAAAATTAACAGTAACGTGGGAGAAGGTTATTATAAAACTGTCTGCAAAAAATAAACACCAGCATTTTTAAGGACTAAACTTTGTTCACCCTGTGACAGTTTTCTGTTTCATCATTCTCACTGAGCTAGACATCATGGACAACACTGTAGGGTTTTTCTGGCTTTTTACTATTTCTACATTATTTCTTGTTTTCTACACCATAGTTCATATTTAAATATTCTGTAAATGGTTCTCTATTTGAAAATAGTTTTTGCTGATCATGTCTTGAAACTTTGTGTTGATACTGCAATTGCATGAGGCAAAAGTGAGAAGAATATCCCTATATTTGAAATTCAAGAAGGCAGGCTTTGACACCAGGGAAAGAATGAAGTGGATATGACAACAGCTATATAGAAGGGATGTTAAAGGTGAAGAGGATGTGATACCTGTGGGCATTATCTGTAATATAAAAAGAAACTAGAATAATTCAGTAAAGGGTGATTTGAGCTTTTAATCACTATTCCAGTGGTAGAGAAGAACTAACTATTTTAGTAATGAAGAGGTTAGCAATTCTTAATTGCAAGATGTGCTACAAGGATTCAATAGATTGGAAGCATTGAAAGGAATATTTAATTGTATTACTTTACAGCTTTGCTGATTTTGGGTAATACAAACTGCTATGTTGAATGATTTTCAAGATACTGTGGGATATTTTAATAAACTTTGCTGTTGTTTAAAATTAATATTAAAATCTTGAGATCTCCAATAAAAGGTCTTTTAATTAACAGCTCATTCATGACAGCATTTTTCTTTGAAAAATATGTTAAAAGAAATTTAAATTGTGCTCTTCCAGAAAGCCCCAGAGAAAAAACATATATGAATCCAGCATATTTAACTTTACCATAAAGACGTAAATTTATGTCATGATCCAAAATAATTGTCTGGAATTTTTTTCATAAATTACAAAGCATGGGTTGAACAAACTCTATTGCAAAAATGTATGAGGCAGTGGGCTTAAAGTAACTTTACAGAGTCACAGAATCAACTAGATTGGAAAAGACCTTTGAGGTCATACAGTCCAACCTAGGACAGAACATCACCTTGTCAACTTGGTGGCACTGATACCAAGCACCACATCCAGTATTTTCTTGGAAGTGCTTTCACCTTCAGGGACAGTGACTCCATTACCTCTCTGAGCAGCCCATTACAGTGCCCAATTACCCTTTCCATAAAAAAATTCCTCCTAATGTGTAGCCTACACCTCCCCTAGGACAGTTTAAGACTCTGTCCTCTTCTCCTGTTTTTAATTACATGGGAGAAGAAGCCACTTGGCTGCAATCTCCTTTCAGGGAGCTGTAGAGAGTGATAAGGTCTCCCCTGAGCTGCCTCTTCTCCAGGTTAAACAACCCCAGCTCCCTCAGCTGCTCCTCATGACTTTAATAGACTTTAATATGATTATTACATTCATTACATAGGGTACTCCATGAACTGGCAACCTCTGGAGAAGTACATTATCTCAGGATGTTTTGCATAGCCATAGCTGAGGAAGAGGTCACACACTGCATGCTTTCATGCAACAGCTGCTGTAGCAGACAGGATACAGAGAAGGGATTCTGTTACCTTGGAGGAGTTGATGCAATTAGTCTGAGAGAAGAGCTAGCCATTTGGCACAGTCCATGTGGTGGTGTATTGTGTGAAGCAATCACAGGCCACTGTGGGTGAAGCTACTTCTGTTTATGAAGAGATAAGCACAGTGTAGTGGGAAGAGGTGACTAAACCCCCACTTTTGGCCTTCTACTCCTTCCACACCAAGTAAGAATTGAAAAAATCAGCCTGAAAACTACATATATAAAAAGTAGACAGTCTATCCCAAGTGGTTACTGTTTTATCAGAAGTAGGTAGCAGAGAGATAATTTTTATTTATGGATAAGTATTTCTGGGTCACTGTTGTAAATCCAGGAATCTGCTATCCCAAACCTGAATGAATTATTTCTATCACTTGATATTGTTTTCCGTTTGGAAAAAATCCAGTGAAAATCTTTAGGTCATCATGCTTATGCTGGATAAGTGTAGAAAAATAAATATCCATCCCTTAAAAGAATTGGAAAGTGCTATGCAGTTGGTTGTTGGCTTTGTTGGCTCTTTTTTGGTAGGGATGAGAAATACAGAAAAAAAGTTTACAGGCACTTTCTGGATAGTGTGGTTTACTTCTTTCTTATTATTTTTGCCATTTTCCTGGTCTTGTGGCTGCCCAAGCTGCAGCCATATCAGGACAGTAGGGTCCCTGCTTGGCTTGCAGCTCCCTGCTTCCCTACTCTTGGGGTGGCTTGAAGTTATCTTGCTGTGGCATTGAGGCAGAGCTGGGTTCCAGGGCTAAATGTGGTGGGCCCTGAAGAAGCATGTGATCGTTCTGAAGCTTTGACAGGCTTTACACTGAGCCCTGTGCCCACTGAATGGGAGATTTGTCATCTTTTAATTAGCGCTTTGAAACCCTTGTTTGTTGTATGTTTGTCTCCCACCCTGGACCTCCAAGATCCATGCTTGTCCCAGGGGCACTGTGCTATTTTCTGTGTGAGGCCATGTCCATGAGTCCTGCTGGCACGCATCTGTCCTTGCTCACCCGTCATCTCATTTATCTCATTCCTTGGGAGGGGACAATAGAGTCCTCCCCCTGCCTTGTCTGCCCTGCTGGCAGTGATTCAGCCCTGGGGGTGGCTCAGTGCCCTTTGGGGCTCACTGGCCCTGATTTGGGTCTCAGCAGAGGTTTTGCACCTCTTGGATCCTATTTCTTTCCCATGTGCTCCCTCCTCAGAGGAGAGGAGTTTTGGGTCAAGAACAATACATATCAGTGTGCGTGGTGAGAGTGAGCAGCGGTGGCACTGGGAGCTGCACCATGCCATGCGTATGCCAGGGGGACTGTCCCTGCCTGTATTCTGGAGCAGCTCTCACCACCTCAGTGTAATCACATTTTATCTTGAGAATTTTGAGGGGTGGGGAGAAGAATTCATATTCTGGTATTCAGGTACCAGTAAACAGTTCTAAGTGAATGTGGAATTAAAACTGTATTTCCCTCTAATTTTAAGCTGAGGCGTCAGCATCAATCTAGCCAAAGTCAAGAAAAATTTGATTTTAGACAGTCAGGAATGGGGCATAAAATATTGTTAATTGTTAATTTTTTTGCTTTTTATTCCAGTATTTTTATGTGTAACATTTATACCTAATAAACTGTAATGCCTTGACATTTTGCAGTGACAAAATACTTTGTAAATATTTCAGAAAACTATAAAATATTTTCATGAAGTTAGTGTTCCAGTTTTAGTATTGCCATTTGTACAGATTGTTTAACTTCTTGTTTCTCCCTTAACACACTGTTAGTCTGAATGACTGCTTGTGCATGAGCGGGCTCAGTTTAAGGTTGGGAGAAGCTTTGTATTCAGTATGACTTTTTAATTCTTTGTTAATGTATTCTTCTGCCACTTAATGGGCATCATAATGTCAGCAGCATTGTGCCAACAAATCATCCTATTTATGCATTCATCACAGCATTGCTGTTATTCATATATTCAATACCTAATTTTCTTTTCCCATCATGCCTTCACAATTTCTGACACATCTATTTTGTTTTCCTTATACTTTCTTTGTTACATGAAAATTGTATGTCATCAGATATCATCAGCTGAAATCTGGTTTCTAACAGGAAATTTTTTTAACCTTTGAGCTTTACTTACTGTTCAGTACAGCTTGCACTGTATGCTTAAATCTGCTTGACTAGTCATGAGCATTTGTGAATGTATGCTTGTGTTGTCAAGTGCTGGTTCTCAAGCAAGTTGAAATTTTGATATCCAGCTTAAAATTATGCTTGGATCTCTCTTGCGCTCCCTCTCTCACCCTTCTCACTCTTCCCTCTCTGAGGTGGAATTTATTTTCTAACCAGCTTTCTTGGAGCCCAAGATGTCACTTTTACAGTTTAATGGATCTGTATGCAGTCTTGCTTGAGCTTTTAAAAAAAAAGAGGTTGCTTTGAGATCGGGGAATCATCAGTAAGTCTAACTTACTGTAACTATTCTTTTAACAGTAGGAAATAATTTGTATATTTCTTCTCCTGCAAGAGTATTCAGAATTCCAAATACCATACTGAAAATATATGGCAGAACCATCCAGAAATTGCAAGAATGTATGTGTACGAACTTTGATTGTTATTCAGAGGTTTTGACAAACACTGTCTATGCCATCATTTTAGTGAACATTTAGAGATGTGGAGGCTAGAGTTCTTTATCCAGAGTATCTGTTTACAATAACCCTTGTAGAAAAACAACCTTTAATAGTCAGGCATTATTTCAACTAATGCAAAGCAGGCTTTCTATATGATCATTTTTAGTGAGGGCCAGGTAATTTAAATTTTTAATTATAATTTTGTTGATCTGTTCACCTATCTGTTGATCTATTCACCTTTCTGCATCAGAAGAGTGCTAATCTCCTGTGTGTTAGATTGCATGATGTGTATATAAGGTCATGCATGACTTTTCTTAGGAGGAAAAGTCATTCCTCCAATGCTCTAAGCTCCGGGACAATTGATGCAAAGGAAGTTCTTGAAATAAGGAAAAAGTATGCAGCATGATCTTTTGGTGACAACATTTTAATGTTCAGCTCTAGGATTGTCAATTTTCTGAGTACAGTCATGTGTCAATGCCTTCGTAGCCCGTCAACAGTGAAGACTCAGAAAGTCTTAACATCACAGTATAAGATTATCACAGTCCCTGATTATTGCATGAGTACTGCATATTGTTGGCTGTGTTTCTTCTTATCCTTTCACATATCTAGGTACATTGCAGTAATACCTGTACCAAATAATTTAGTGGAAAATCTGATTAAAAATAGGATTAGGACATCTGGGAATATATATGTAGTACTGGTCTAGCTCAGTGCAACTGTTGAAAACAGGTGACATATCTTACAAGTTTACTGGAGCTTTTTACCCACCTGCTTCATGGCTCCTTTAGAAGCAGTCTGACTATAAGCAGTGTGCAGAAGTCACTTTTTGCAGATCCCTCACCAAATACCCTCAATAGAACTGTGTCATAAGAAGAAATGCTGTCATGTATAAAAAATGCTAACTCAGTAACTGGTCTGTTTTCATAGTGATTGTGATTTTATTTTACAGTTTGTAGAGAAATTACTAGTGGAGCCTGCAATGAATCCATGTTGTTCAGCATATTCTGAAGTAGTACTAAAGGTTTACTAGTTAAGTGACAAGATGTCATAATGACATTAAGTTATTGAAAGTGGTAGTGATAACTCTGTAGAGAGTTGTATAAGGAGTGTGAAGTTCAGTAACTGGACATTAATACAGTACAGAAAATTCACTGTAGACAAATGTTAATAAAAGCATCTTAAAAAAACCTCTTTTTAAAAAAAATCTCATAACAGGGCAATTTACTTGTCAGCAATGAGATTTTGGGATTATAATAATAAATTTTATGAAAACCCCAGTTCAGTGCAAAGGAGTTAGATGCACATCTGCTTGCTTGAATGCATGCAGTCCCTTTCAAGCCCAGGGGCTTCCTATTAAAAAAAGTGCGCAAAAATTCATGAACAACTGGAACTAAGGAATCTTAACTACATTATTTGTGTACATTTTAGACTTTTCATACACAGAAGACAATATTTCAAATCCCAGATTTGAAATTGAAATTGAATGAAAACCAGATTTGGAATTGTTAAATTATCATGCACTTAGGCAATACCATTGATGATGAGATTTTTTCTGCTTTGAAAGCTTTGCACCAAATACACCTTGAATGCTTCTTGTAGTAATACAAATTGAAAAACTATTTGTTGGTTCACTACAGGAATTTTTAAAATTGTTAATTGGAATATTCTCAAGCAACAAAAACAAGCTTTAGTGGCAACTTCAGAAAAGCAGGAACTCTGGCAAAAGTTTAAAGCAACATAAAATCAACATAAAACACTTCACAAAGTATTAACTTGATGCCCCTTTCAACTTAGGAGGCTCCAAGCCCATCCAGTTTTAAGTTTCTCAAAACTCCAGGGAGAGGAAATTAGAAGAAAGAGAGAAAGACAGAAAAGCTGTAGAAAGGAACAAACACTTCTGGTTCCAGTGGTGTTCAGCTGATCAGAAGTCCAACAGGAAGTAGAGTCAAGATCTGTGTTTGCCTCATGTCCTGGCTAAACTACCCTTTGGCTTTCCTACAGCGATTCCCCAGGTGGGACTTCCCTTATCACTCTGAAGCAAGACTGGGGCTCCAGGGGCAGGCATGGAGTATTGCCTGTGTCGTACCAGGGGCTGTCAGTCTGGGTGGGGTGTGCACCACAGGGAATTGCCTCACCAAAGACAAGGCCCAACCTGCCCTTTTCATGTGCCTGAAATGTTCTAGCCAGCAATCTGCCCAGTCTCTTGAATATCCTCCCCAGCATTTATTTGTAGCTGAGCTCATTGCAGCTCAGCTGTCACGGTGTGACTGGGGTTTGCCAGTTTTAATATATATTTAATTTCTTTTATAGATA
>WBND01000600.1:38407-77731 GCA_013398595.1 Tychaedon coryphoeus | reverse complement strand
TCTGATTGGTCCCTGCAGCCTCAGGGGAGGCTCCTATAGAGGGAGGGACAGCCTTCCTGCTTCCAGACCCCTGCACTGGCTGCCTTCCCCCACTCTCCCACGTGCAACCAGCGCATCAGCTTACCTGCTTTTTACTGCCTTGGCAATTAGTTTAAGGTCTTCTGTAGCATATATAAAAATTTGTCTTGCAAATTGTAGAACCATAGGATGGTTTGGGTCGGAAGAGACCTTAAAAATCATCTAGTTCCAACCCTTTCTGCAATGGAGGGACTACATCAATGGACAAGGAAAGGGTTACAGGTGTCATCTATCTAGACTCCTGTGAAGCTTTTGACAGGGTCCCCTACAACATCCTTTTCTCTAATTTGGAGAGAGATGGATTGGGTAGGTAGACTGTTTTATGGATGAGGAAGTGGGTCAACAGTCACTACCAGAGGGTAGTGGCTCAGTGAAGGTCAGTGGCTCACTGTTCCAATGGGAATCAGTGGCAAGTGGTGCCCTAAGCGGTCTCTGTTGGGGGCAGTGTTATTTTATGTCTTCAGTCATGACATAGACAAAGGAGTCAAGTGCATCCTCAGCAGGTTTGCAGATGACTCCAGGCTGAGTGGTGTGGTAACACTCCTGAAGGATGTGATGTCATTCAGAGGGAATTCAGAGCTCAAGAAGTGAACCTGTGGAAGCCTCATCAGGTTGAACAAGGTCAAGTGGACGGGGGCTGGACTAAATGGCCCTTAAAAGGTCCCTTCAAATTAAACTATTCTGTGATTCTATGAAAATTAAGTAAATAAAAAACCCTGAGGTTTTTATGTCATCCTATGTATGATGGGCTTTCAGCTCAGATATCATGGCCAAATTTTGCCCAGAGTAGTTAAAAATTTTCTTAAATTCAGTTTCCCCTATTTTTCCAATTGAATTTAGATGTTCTTCATTACATAGTTTGATGGTCTTGAAATGAACTAGAAAAAATGTGATCTGCTATAGGTGAGGTAAATGCTACCATATGCTTTGATTCTTAAACATTTTTTAAGCTGTTTGCTCATATTTACACGAGATCCTAGGAATCCTGTGGTAAAATGCATCATCATAAAGCTGTTAAAAATGGGTTGTACACTTGCTGCCTGCTAAAGGTAAACATAATTGTTTCGAGACAGGACCTTCAGGGTGATTTATAAACTTGTTTGTAGGAATAAACTTCAAAGTTTCAAGGTACCACACAAATTTTCTTAGTCAGCACTGCATTTGTCAAAGGGTCATTCCTGCTGAGTTTATTTACTCCCTTCTGTCTGACCTTTTTGTGACACTCTCTCTCTGTGCTTAAAATGGATATAGTCTGCTAAACATACTTCTATTTGCAAACAATATAATCAAGTTGTTAAGAACACTTAATGTTACATTAAAATACCGTAGTACCGTAAAAACCCCCTGAAAATGCTTCACTGCCTTAAATACAAAGGAAAAGTGTACAAAAGGTGTTTCTGATGACAAGAAACTGGTCTTTGACCTCATAAACTGGTTAATTAAAAGCATGGCTGCCACTTCATAGTTGATGTGCTGTCTTCTGAAAAGACCCTATAAATTTGGGATGTCAAGGTTATATGCTGTCTAGAACTCTGGTCAATGGAAAAGAACTTCAGCAATTTGTCAGGCAGAGGGAGCTTTTCTTATTCTCAGCTTCTGAGAAACGTGGCCCAAATCTGTTATGCTTTGGAAGATGGTGGGATTAAATATTTATGAAGCACTTGGGCATTTCTGTTTCTTTTCAATTGTTCACTGACCATCTTGTAATATGCCTGAGTAGTTGTCAACACAAACTGGTCTTTGAGATTCCAGAGTTCTGATCTTTCACCAAAGTCAGTCACATCAACATCTGTTTCAAGAATTCTTTGCCAACTTACCTTGTTGCTTTTGTCAAAACTTCATGCTGTGCAAAGTGAGTAGTGTTTATTGGATCGTGTTTGTGGTTTCTGTGTTGCCTCTTCTGGGTGAGCATGGGTTCACAGATGCTATGGGAGTGCCTGAAAGTCTTATCAAGCGTCTTGGTTGAAACTCTGTCATCATAGGGATGCTTTGGGAGAGCATTCTTAACCCTCTTCTTTAGGAATCAGTGAAGGGATGTGCCAGCTGTTCTCAGGACCTCACTGAGCACTAAGAAAGAAAGGAGCTGCTCATGAAGTGTAGAGAGCAAGGTACAAACTCTTGCCGCTCTTTATTGAAAATAAAAGTTAAAAAAACCCCATTCCTCTAGAGGTGCACCTGCTTTTCAATTTAAGTGGTGCTACTGGAGTTACTAGGTAGGGGAGTCCCATGGGTTTCCCCTGAAGGTTAAATGCTAGACAGGAAGTCATAAGATGCCACCTAGTTTAAGGCAAATTGTATGGCAGATGTGATGAAATACTAAAGTCAAAAGGTGTAGGATGCTGAATTGTAGTTGGCTGTAGGGTCTTCTATCAGCAGTTCAATTTGCAGTAATACCAGAACTATCAACACAAAATTAATTAATAATTTAATTTGCTCAGCTATGCACCATGCATAGCTGAGCAAATGTGAATTTAATTTTTTTATTTTTCTGTTAATGATGGGTAAAGTCATGAATGAGTTGGTGGATAAACTATAATGGTTTGAGGTTCATTGAATAGTTATATGCCTTTTAACAGTAAGTGGAGGTTGTGATCTAGTCCTCTGATATATTCAGATAATAAAACTTTATTTGGGAATTTGCCATTTTCAAGCCTAGAGGATTAAAGAATGAGTAGCACTTCATTTCTGAAAGCATGTTCAAAAATCAGAATAATTTAATTGATGGAGCAAGCAGTTATCCTAAAGTGTAATCAGCCATTTAGATAAATTCCTTCTAGAGAAAGTTAAAGCTTCCTTCTAATGTAGTTAGTGCTCACAGACACAAGTACAATACCGTTTATGTTGTATAGCCAACTGTCTTAACACCTTGAGAGTGGATTACAGTTAATGTAAAGGTGGAAATATAAAACCATTTGTTCATCTTTACACAGAAAACACCCAAAACAGAAGAAAAAACAAAACATCAAGAGTCACTATGGTCATCTGGCTGTATCTTAGTTGACTCTTATTCTGATTACTCTCTGAATTAATTTTTTATAAAATCTCCTATTCAATGAGTTCAGGAGATGCAGAGAAAAATACTTTTTATCATCTCCACAGTTGCGAGACTTTAGCAAGTGATTTTATAAGGGCCAAATAATCATTAGTGCCAAGTAGTAAATGAGTTTTTTACAGTCCCCTTTTATCTTTATGCTTTCCTCTCTTTTTATTTGTTACAGTTTACAATTTGCATGAGAGAAATTCAATACTAAATTTTGCCACGGAACCTAAATACATGAACAGTGCTCAGTTTAATTCTGCACAGGATAAAAGTACGATCACAAATAAAGAGTGCAGGTGGGCCCAAAGCAACAAAGGCCAGCCACAATGATTGCAGCAGGGAAAACTGTAGTAAGGCTGGTCCTGGAAAGTATGCATTCAACCATCCATCCATTTCATGGAAGAAAAATACTGCATTTTCACTGACTTGTTCCAGACACATTTCTTACCTACTGGTGTATGACACTGGTGATTTTACTAATAATCTCACAGGACAGCCCAGTTATCCTTAGAGTGAAGGAAGCTCTGTGAGTTGATAGTAAATTTTTGCTTGTGAATTATATTGGGTTTTTTTCAAATTGTGCAATTTTTGGTGTGGCAAGAAAACTTTTTATTAAATAAGTAGCTCATGACCTGTGTATGATGATTTGTAAGATAAACATAATCATTAACAGCTGTTACATATTATGAAATGTTTGATGTGTTCAGTTTTTTGCTGCTTACTACAACCAAAATATAAAAAAAATATTTCAAATTCTAGACAATTAAATGTTTTATGTAAGAACTGTCAGAAGTTGCTGTTTGAGAAATCTGAGATGAAAGGGAGAGAACTGGGATTTATTTTGGGTTGAGACTGCAGGCTGAGTTGAGATATGATGGTGAGCAATCAACAGCATTCTGTCCTTCTGACATTCAGGCTAATTTGAATGACATTGGTCATTGACATTTTTCTGGTCATAAGCACGTATTTATTACCTCTGAAAACAGTGACTTTTTTTGTGACTGAAAGGTGCGAGATGATTTTCCAGATGTAAGCAGTGTATACTTCTTTATTCTTGAATTTCCTTTCAAATAATTAGATTAATGGAAGACTTTTTTATTCTTTTACTCTTTCTTTTCATGTTCTTTTCTAGCCTTGCCAAAATTATTCTCAAGAGCTTCTTATGCTGCTTTTCACCTGTCCAAGGAAGTGCCTACTGCTGTTCACATACAGTAAGAAAACAAGAAATTACACAAAGCAAAATAATTAGTAGATTCCAAAGAACAATGTCATTGCATTGACGCTACATTTAAACACTGAAGTATTTTATTTTAATTTTCAATTTTTTGATATTTGCAGGTAATTATGGTTAAATGGCTGTGACAATACACGTAATTAATTTTTCTTCCTTCATTTCATGACCCCATTCTCTACATTCATACTCTACTCACTGACTGAATTTACTTGCAGCACTTTCCTGTTTTATTAATTATTAAAAGAATAGTACTGCATAAAATATTGAAATGTTGGCTGACATTAATTTTTTAAATGTAAGCAGAGCAAGAGAGATATTACCAGAAATAATTTCTGGAGTTTTTCTTCTCTAAATACAAAAAAAATACAATGCCTGGAAATTAACTGGAAATGCATAGTCATTTTACAAAGTGACATGAATAGCCTATATGACTTGTACTTAAATATAATTATTTTTCAATAACTTAATGGCAGTATTAAATTATTTTATTCCTTAGTTATAGGCCAAATCATGCAATTTCAGAAACTAAGACCTTAACCAGATGGTATTTCAATTGTTTTTTGCAGAATACATAGTCCAGATATTCCTAATTCAGTCCTATCTTCTGTAGTGTCTTACCTATGAATATTTTCCTTTCTTCACACTTTTACTGTCTCTTAGCTCTTAGTTTTTTTGACATGTGGATCTGCCTCCTGCTGTGTTCTTTTGCAGGAGTTAAAACTGTTCCTTTTGGATTAGAACTACAGCTTGTCTGCACTTGGACTTTATTTAAGTTACCTGTTTTAACAGAAGACCAGCCTATTTTGCATCCTTTAAGGATAACAAGGCCTCCTGATTCGTGGTTGGGTTGTTGGTTTTTTTTTGGGGAGGGGAGGAGTTTTCACTTCTTGTACTTGTAAATATTAATATAAGAAACAAAGGGGATTATACATGTCCTTTGGGGTCAATACTGAGGCCTTTACTGTTCAACAGTGACAGGGACAGTGGCATTGAGAGCAGCCTCAGCAGGCTCCCTAATGACACCAGGCTGTGTGTGTAGGGACATGCCAGAGGGAAGGGCTGCCAACCAACAAAGGTGTTGAACAGTGTCAGTCCCAGTATCAGTCCCAGCACCAACCCTGGGGGCCACCCCTGGCCACAGGTCTCCATGTGGACAAGGAGCTCTTTACCACAACTCTTTCCATGCCATCCAGGCAGTTGTTTATCCACCAAGTGGTCCATGCATCAAACGCACATCTCTCCAATTTAGAGACAGAGATATAATATGAAGCAGTGTCCAAAGCTTTGCATAAGTACAGATAGACAATGTCAGTTGCTCTGCCCTTATCCACCAGTGCTGTAGCTCCATCACAGAAGGCAAGATTTCCTGTCTGTAAAGCCATGCTGGCTCCTTCCAATCACCTCTTTGTTTTCCACGTGTCTTGGCATGGTTTCCAGGAGAATCTGCTTCATAAGCTTGCCTAGCAGAGAGATGAGACTTCTCTGTAGATCCCTAGATATTTTGCTTTCCATTTTTTCAAAAATGGGGTTTATGTTTCCCTTTTCCCAGTCATCAGAGTCTTTAAAGTCATGCCCTCATTGACTGAGAGTTTTGTGACAGGTATTTACTTTTTCAGGCTGTCCATTTATGACAGTTGCATGGCAGTTATTCCCTCCAGTATTTTAGAAATAGAGTGCTCTTAAGATGTCACTTCAAATTAAAGCCAAGGTTTTGAACAAGATAACTTATTTATATTCTTGATTTAAATTTCAGTAGCATGCTGAGACGAAATTTACTCAGCCTGTCTTCTCTGGCACAAAGGTAATTTTACTTAACTGCATATTTCTGTAAGTACAGAAAACTGTTTTGGCTTGCAGGTAAAAGGTGCTTGTGCAAACTGGATACTGAGTGAAAGATCTTCCCATGCCTGTTATCCATCTTCTGTCTGAGGTTGCTTTTGCAGTAGCTTCCAGAGAATGCTCTTACTGCCTTAAGCACCTTAAAAGCAATTTTTTCTTAGCTTCTAGAAGGATGAGCAAGATAGCAGGATGTGGTTGTACTCTTTCTGAGATGTTTTATGCCTTTTGAGTTAGTTTCAAGAAATGGCTAATTTTTTTCTGAAAGGCATTTATTAAAAAAGTAGAACATATGACCAGTAACTAGTGCCTATGTTAAGCAGGAGGACACATGGTACTTTCTTCCTTCATTCTTGAAAAGTTAAGCAAATTAATTCCCAAGCTGACATTCAGATTTTCAAAAGACACTATCAACATGAAGAGGAAGTGATCTTAGGTATCAAGTCTTTTATAGAAGCTGCAGAAAAATATATTATGCCTCTGCCTGTTTTGAGATGCCTGTAGTGTTACTGCAGAAAACAGAACAGGCAAGAATTGTTTAGTGTGTCCTGTGAGAAAGATATATTCACTTTTTTTGAGTTCTTGGTGATGCATTATTTTCCGAGTATAATTTTGCATAATTGGTTTCTGTTTGGAGAGTAAAGCTGGTAAGAGTACAGCTGGTAACAGTAATGATGAAGAAATCAGCATAGAAAAGGTAGAAAGATATTAAGGAGAGGACTGAGGAGAGCACTTAGAGCTTTCTGCTAGACTTCCAGTTCTATTATTCAAAATAAAAGCAGAAATCAGTTTCTTGTCTTTACTAACTTAAATTTTTAAAATTTCAAACAGCAGGTCTTTGATCCCATCAGTGCAACACTTTTCCTTCCATCGATTTTGAGCAGCTGAACAAGATTAGCTGCGTCTTCAGTTGCCTGGAGCATGTCCAAGGAAGGCTCAGGAAGAAAAATTCTGCCCAAGAAACACTGAAGGGTCACAGTTTTTCCAGTGGTTCGAATCCTTTGTAAATGCTCAAAGGCTGTAGCATTTGCTAAGGGAATGGTGCTTTGGCAGATAAGCCAGTGTTAAGTTAGTCTAACGGTTTGTGAGAATTGTTGAAATTCAGGCTTTTGGAAACAGGAGTCTTGAGTTACAGATAGAAATGAGACTTTATTTTATGTGGTGCTTCATACTTCTGATGGCATGGAAACGAAGTCTCCAAACTCCTTCACACTTGTAGAAAATAGATACACTAATTTCAGTGTCTTGGCTGAATTCCAGTGAGTAATTGCATTCAGTTTATCTAAATTCCTCTCTAGTTTGAGTTGGTTGAGATAGTTTCCATTTCTTTCTTATGTTATTTTGGTGAGCAGTATAAAACTGGCTGCTGTTTTTTCAACTATTTATTTCTGTATTTTGTTAGAAACTGATATTATTCCAAAGTGCATTGATTTGCAAATTACTTTGAAGCAAAACCAAACAAATTATTGTATTGTGGTATCTATCACTCTATGGAGAAGTGCTTCTAAAATATCATAATTGTTGTTTTGAAATGTACTTAAACAAAGTATTTGTGTTTACTCATTCTGTTTATTAATTTTGAAGTCTGGTGTCAGAGGTAGACTGTGATTTTGTTTAAATTAACTGTACATGAACATTTCTGTAAATCTGAACTAAACTTGTTCAGCTGGATTTGAGATACACAGGTGACAGACAAAGAATTAATGCACACAGGTAATGCAGAAACTTGGATGAGATTGTTTCAATATGCTATCTGAAATTATGAACTGTGCAAAGGGCAATGCAAGTGTAGACTGCTTGATGAAAAATGAAAGAAGTCATCTTCCTTCCTAATCAAGTCTGAGGACAAGTAGATATTTCATCTATCTAGGCATTTTTTTTCCAAGAAGATATCTTCCTATGTCTGAAGTTTATTAACTATACTAATTTGTTTTGGTTTCTGTATTGTTTTACCATTCAGTTTATGCTGTGAGTGGGTAGAGTATTGTGTGTTTTATTGGTTCAGTAAATATACCTAAGTTTCAGATGGGAACATTGGTGAGTCTGTCCAATTTGCGGTAGATGAAGACTACCCTGACAGTATTTCAGGTGACTAGGGATCATTTATTTAGATTCTGTGCTGCTTTAAAGAGTAGGGTAAAATTCATGCTAAAAGAAGCCTAAGAGACAAACTGTACTGGCAGTTGTCTTGATCAGGTATTCTTCCTCTGATCTCCACGACTCTCTATGCTATTTTAATCTTATCCCAGGAAATATGTATTTTTCAGAAAAATGGATGGGGACACTTGTTTCCATCCTTTCCCTTTCTTCTCATGAAAGAAGAAACTTAGTTGCTGCTGCTGTGACTATTAGTACTAGAAAGTTGGCCTTTTGTGCATTGTCAGCTGTTTGGGGGCTGCAGTTACCCACATTTTGGCTCCATGGTGGTGTGGCAGAGTGCAGGCGCCTTTTCTTTGTAGAAGTTGTCTTGCAATCATTGATAAGTTTTCTTCCTCTGGAATGTTGATTATCTCAAATGCTTTTCAGCATGAGGCCCAAGAAGTATAGAAACCATCAGACTGAACTGTTCCCAACTCCTAGAAAAAAAAGCCTTAAGGTGCTGTCCAAGGAAGGGGAAGCCAGTGGGCCTGCAGGTGCTCCACCGTGTGGTTTCAGCCTGGAAACTGGAGATGGAGCCATGGAGAGATACTCCGTGAAAAATGTAGCTGTCAGCCATTGAGAAAAAAATGTGAATGCTGCTCAGGACACATGTTTGAGAAGCGTGGGCTGAGTTTACCCTGTTTTTTGCTGCCTATTTAGGAGTTTCTAAGTAGAGACCATAAGCTTCTTCCAGCATAGATTTTTGTATACTTCAAATAACTAGGCTTCCTACTCTGTTGTGATGAAGATCTCTACATGGTTACGGAGAGAAGGCATAAAATCAAAAAAAACCTTGAGGAGTAACAAATGAAAATACTATCTTCTTTTTCCTTTTGTTACATACACTGATGTCTAAATTCTATGTTTTTTCCTCCGAAGTAATTTTATTCTCTTCTGCTTTTTCTATACTAAATTGAAGAAGGTAATTGAGAAATGCTTTATTTTTCTGTATTTTACAATATTTAAATAAACTGAGTTTTTATAGCTAACTTGCTTGTCCTTTCCAGAATGCTTTTTGCTCTTTTCTTGTTGCCTTTTTAAAAAAAAAAATAATTATTTTTAATTTCCATTAAATTGGGATAGATAAGGCAGTGGAATTTCATTTTACTCATTTATGTTTCTTCAGCACTCTGGAGTTTTCATTTTATAAATGAGATACCTTGAACTTCAAAGAATGGGTAATTGCATGTAGGACAGATGAAAGAAAAGGAAATATTTCAAATAAAAGGAAAAATGAGGAAAGTGAAGGAGGAAAGTATTGAATAAAGTGAGGAATGGTGAAAGACTTCTGGCAGGCAAAATGGGAACAGTATTAGAGCCACGGGGATCACTCACTCATTTTTTCAAGAAGAAGAAGAAAAATAAAAAGCAATTGATGGGATGAGTTTAAAAAAAGAAAATTAACTTGCTCTTTTATAAGGATTTATCTGGGTTTTTGTACTGCACTACAATAGTTTTGGGAAAAGAGCTGAGAATTTTTGTCACTAAAACATTACTTGTTTTGAAAATTGCATTTTAGATATATGTGGAGATGGAAATCTTTAGAATAATGGAATAATATCTGAATTTTCACACAGAGTCAAGTAGTGTAAATTCTATGTTTTTTCAACTATTGTTTAAAAACCTGGTAAAAGGTTTTGGAGCTGTTGGTTGAATTAAATTTGCTTTTCTTAAAAACTTTTAATTTGCAAGTTAGTGTAAAGTGTTTATCACTTGAGGCAGAGCCAGTAAATTGTTTTCAGACACGATTTTGTTAAGCAGATAGTTCTAATCAGTGACCTAATACATTGTATGAATAAATATAGTTTCTAGAAGTCTTACATTTAGAACTTTGACAAATAATACTTTGCAGAGTATAAAGTGTTAATGACTGTATGGCCATTGTACCTTGCATGGGATTGTGTGTGTGTGTTTAGAATGTTGAATTTTAAAAAGCATAAGTGAATAATTCTATTTTTATTATAGCATATATAAGACAACTGAAATCAGTTGCTAAGATTTCACTTTGTCTTTCTCTAACAAAAAATTATATTTCCTTTGCATGTTTGTACAGTAACAAATGTACAGTTTTTGTTTGTGATGGTCACTCGTGTATTACACTGAACAGTAGTGTGTCATTGGCTACTGGGAGACAAAACAGCAAAAAGGGAAGAAGACAAATGAACACAGACAGAAGGGGAATGTGTTTTGCTTGGTGTAGAGAATGGGTATCTTATTTGCTATCCTGACCTGTTTATTTTACTAGAGTTTGCTATTTTTCAGGTGCAGTTAAAACCCAGTATTTCAAGTCAATATGTAATTCGTACACAACCAACAAACACCTGTCTGTCTACTCTTGAATGTGCAGCTGTTGCTCTTTCCATCTTGGAAAAAAATCAGAGTATACAAGAGGTATGTAAATTTAAATACCTGAGTTTTTCCTTCATGAATCATAGAGGGGCAGTGAAGGTACTTAGTTGTTAATGTAGAACTTGACAGTTAAAATCTTAATGACATTTGTAATAGTTTTGTTGCATAGCAAACTATAACAAGAATGAAGCAGTGGATACCATTTTTCATTTATTAACTCTAGAGTGTTCAGATTACAGTGACTCATGTTGTGCTCCAAAAGTGAACACAACGAAGTGATCGTTAACTCTAAAATACCTAATTCATTTTGTGACAGGAGATAAGTGCATGGCAAGAAGTAAATTGCTTTCTCCAAAAGCTAGAGAGTAGTGATGGTCTGAATACCCCCTCACAGCTATCTTGAAGATTAAATGCTTTTGAAGCCAGGTCCCCTGATCTCTTGCACTCCTTAGCCATGGAATGTAACCCACTGGGTTACGTCTGCCTATCAGCCAGCTCACAACTCTTACATGTCAATGGAGGAATTTGGGGCTTAATAGTTCTTGAGTTTAAGTTTATCCAGGTCAGAGATTACTAATTGGACATTAGCCTTTCCTTGTAAATTGTGATCCCACTAGTCCATGATGGAGGAGGTCATTAAGAAAATGTCCTTCTTAATCTTTTGTTGCTGACATTAGTAATATCAATTTAATAAGCCCTCTGAAAAACACCTACAAGTACTTTTACACCACAGAGCCAAGTCTTCAATTCAACTGCATGTCCAGAATGTAGTAGTGAATGATCTGTAAAAAGAGATTTAGAGCTCATCCACGCTCCTCCATGTACCCAGTACCTGCTATTCATCACCCTGGGGTACTCATACTGCTCTCCATCAGCTAGTTAATATTTTTGTACTCAATGTCTGCCTATTGAAAAAGGTGCCCCGGTCAAAAATTGCTCCTGCAGCTGGCCTAATGTATAGTATGCCACATCTGTGTCTGCCTCTGTGATACTAGACTCACCTTAATATTAAATGGCTTGGATTTAAACCCAGGCTTGGACAAAATGTGTGGACAAGAAAATATGGCTTAGAAACTGGACAAGTAAAGACAGTTTTCAAGAAACTTGTATATATATGTGGGGTTTTATATTTACCTTTTTCTTTGTTACGCTAGGACAACATATTTGTCCTTTACTAGGACTTCTGTCTTACAGTGAATGTTTAGTTAATGTCTATATTTATCAGTCCTATATTCTGATTCACCTCTGTCACTGAGAATTGGCCCAGCCTACTTTTCAAAGACAAAATTGCAGTTTTCTCTAAGCATTGCAGTGTCTAAGAGCTACATCCATGCAATTTTATACCATCTCTGGACTTCGTGCTATTCCTAGCATATAAGATGCCGAAATTGAGAGCCATGGAAATAAAAAATGTGCACTTGGTTTGATACCCAGTATGTCACTTGATTTTTCTGTGTGCTCTTAAGAGTCATATTTTTCTCAGTAGAATCTCAGCCTCTGCTGACTGCAGTTACATATGTGATTACTTTACATATCTGCACATGGGGCCCCATGACTCAGTCAGGCAACCAGAAAATGAAGAGTCTACAATTAGGAACCACTAGAGATAAATTTGGTTTGTGTAGCTTCATTAATCCTACACAATACCTCTGGGCAGAAGCATGGACACAGTTGAGTCTCCAGGATAGCAGTCCAGCTGCCTTGATCATGAGTCCCTCCTCTGTTTCTAAAACCCTCCCTCAAGGGATTTTTGTGCAAGCAAAAACAGCTTAGTTATTGTGCCTTATTTTATTGCAGCTTGTTGACTGAGCCACAGTAATTGATTGTAGTCCATTGCTAAGGTCAAGTCAAAGCCATAACTTACAGTAATGTGGTTAGGGCTGAAGTCAGGATGGAGTGGTTCCAAGGAAGGAGTGAGGGATGGCACCACGTAATGGTGTATGACTGCTCTGTGGTTCTTTTCAGTACATCTTCTATTCAGCTGTGGCCTTTTTGTCTGCAAAGGTTATATTTTAACAACATTTATGATCCAAATTATATTTTATTAGCATTTTTAAGTAGTCATTGAATAAAAAAACCTGTAATAATGTATGTCTCTAAAAATACCTTACTAAAAGCTTGGGTTTTTTTTGTCCCTCACCCCTTCATGTTTCTGCAGACTATACTCCATCCCCTTCAAGCTTTATGCTCTTTCCAACTTCAGCATGGTGCACAAATCCATCACAGCAAGGAGCATCTTCTCAAAAATGGCTTATATGACAAGCCCATGCCAAAGAATAAACGCAAACTCAGAAGAATGGAGCTTCTGGTGAATAATGTTAAAATATAAGAAAACTGTACTGACTGTACAGTGGGATTTATTTGCACCTAGCAAATGAATATTAATCTGGATTTTATCCAAACAGTTGACTATACTGTAATAAAACAACTTTTAGGCCCTTCTTAGGCAAGAGTTTATCTACCAATGTGACAAACAGTAATGGACAAGCTTTTTCATTTATGCAGTAAGCCAGGTGCCTTTGTTCAGATGATGAAGGAGCATTCTCATTTCCTGTAGAGAAGAGGAAGAAAACTGAACATAATTTAGACTTATGTTATCACTTGGGTGTCAGATATGATCCTCAGTATGACTGGATGAATTTATTTTGGAGAGGTTTTTATCAGTACAAAGAGACAAGAAATATGAATACGGATGTGATGGAATTGTAAGGCTTCAGCAGTTAGAATTATGCTGAATTTCTACTGAGCTTTTTAGCTTCAGCATCTAATTACAATAGGCTTTCAAAACATAATTCCTTATATTCTTTAGTTCAGATGAGCATAAGGCATGTTATTTGGACAGCGCTTTCTAACTTGAAGATTTTTATTCCTTGTGTTATTAGAACTCCTTTTTGTAAATTTACATGTATTTTACAATGCAGTTGGGTTTAGTTTCTCTCGGACTTAATTTTTAAATTAAGTCTGGATATGCTTTTATGAGAAAATGAACAATCGTGACTTACAAAAACAGAAGTAGAAAAAGTGATTTTTGGAATTTTAACTCAGGTGCTTTGCTTTTACTGAGCAAAAACTAGTCTTCCGCAGATGGGGAGATCTTGTGGATAAAAATACATCATATCCATACTCTGACATACAATGATGATGCTACTAAAGGAATTAAACAAGGCCAGTGTAAACTGCTTTTTAAGAAGTATGATGCAATAACAAATGATAATGTCTGGTTAAAACCAACTAACACAATTATACATCCTCTAGACTTCATGTGTTAATTTTTCACTTCTAACAGTGATATAACTGTACTTCTTTCTAATGGGAATTGCTAGAAGGAGAAGAATCGGGTATTTTTACAGGCATTCTGAAATAATATTTTATGATCTGGGGGGAAAAGTAAAGTGAAGTAAAGGTTCTGATAATCCTTTCTTCTACATAAATGCCTCCTGCATTTAGGAGATTAAAATGCTTAATGTTTGTCTTTACTCTCACTTCCACTCTAGGTAACAACATGAAGGTAATTGGGTACTAATAAGGCTTAGAAAAAGATATTTTGTCTTTAATTTATGATCTGTAAGACAAGAAACTACAGGAGCAGGGTGGGGGTGGAGTGAGGGCATGTGTAAGCACAACTAACCACTATTTTACTGAAAGCTTTTCTGCAATTAATAAGAGAGGTCAAAATTAGGTCAGAGATTAGCTAAGAAGTTTTAGTTAACCCTGAGCTAATAGTGACCTTTTGTTTAGGCATGGATAAACAATATAATTTGTCTGGCTATACTAGCAAAGCTTATATAACCTTTTTTCTTCTCCCAGTCTAGATAAATCCGGTATCTGTCACTAAATTCAGCAAAGCTGAATTAGTTTTGGCAAATCTGAAGCAAACCAGTCTCATATGATTAATGATAGTGTAGATGCACTTTTGTTCACATTGGAACAGAGAAAGGGCATGTTTATTCCTGCAGCAGACCAATCTTCAGGCTAACTTGGGAGTCTGAAGTTGCAGTCTTGTGCAATTTGTGTGTGATGCTGTGTCCAGTTCCAGGGTTGATGTGGCTCCTGCTGGGCTGGTAATCTTCCTTCCCTGTGCCCTGGGACATGGTCAATAATTCCTTGAGGAAACATGGGTATCAATTAAGCTTCATTGTTAATGTGATATTTACATATATGGATTCACATTTAATGTCGTATATGTTAATTTAATTTACCTTACTTAAAATTCATCTCAAACAGCAGTGTTTCTTTTGACCTACATTGTGAAGTTTATTTTCCTAGGCAGAGGATTAAGTGTGTCTTTACATAATATGTGAGTTTATATTATAGATAGCAGAAAAAAATCTGTATTACAGCCTGGGATTCATAGCCATCTGCAAAATGCCTTAGAATTACAAGATCAGAGAAATAGTTGCCTTAATTGAGTTATAATCCTACATTAAATACTCTTGTGCGTGCAATCTGTGCGGAGTTTTCATGTTTTTCAGCAAAGGACAAATTCTGCACAGCTTACACTAAGCATGTTTTTAGCTTTGTTGATTCCTCTTGTTCTTTTAATTTTGCTTCTGTGGATAACAGGATTTTGTAGGATCTCATGCTGGATGCATGGAAGCCTCTAATTGCTAATTTCCTCTGTTGTGCAATACTAGATCAACCAATATGCAACAGTTACTGAAGAAATTAGACACAATGCATTGCAGACATCCAGGCATTTTATTTTTTTTTAGTTTTTTGTATATCCCAGCTCAGCTATGATGTAGTGAACATTTAGTGCAGCACAGCAGCCACATGAAGTACAGTTTCAGATTTGTTTGAAGCTATCAAACACAAAACACAATACTTCTTAAGTGGAACTTGCATGATTTTAAAAATGTGCACAATGGAGGAATTTAGAAAGTTTGCTTTCAGGTATTTTAGATTCAGAATTTGCCGATAAATACATTACCTCAAAGAAATGAATACTCTGAAGTCCAAACTCTCTTGACAGAAGCTGCGTGTGATGAAGTAGCTTCTTTGGAAGCAATTTCATTAGAATGAATTTAATTTGCTATTTTACTTTGCCGTAATGGTAAATCTGTTTCATTTTTCCCTTACCAAAAGATTAATGAGTGAAACCCACCAGTCTAACAAGATATTGATTAAAAAGGAAAGAATGTGTTTCCTTCTCATGTTTGATCCTTTGTCCTTGTCCACTCTGTACTTCCAAATATTGTACCAAAATGAAATCTGCCTTCTATGTGCCCCAATGTCATGTGTTGGGAAACTGGTAGCATGGATAGCAGGCTTTTGAACAGATGCAAATATTTTTCCAAGGGAAGAATAGTTAATTCACCGTATTTTCATAGTCTGTTGGACTAAGTTTGTGAAAGAAAGACAAAGATGGTAATGTATTAAAATAAGAACACAAACCACACCTCCCTTTTTGTTTTTGAAAGCTTTCATATTTAAGAGACGCTCAGGATAAGCATAAATGTATTTTTCTTCAAGATTCTACTTTTGTTGCCTCATAACCCCATACTACCAATAAATTACTCTTTTATTAGTTTTTCTTGAGATAAAAAGGAAACTCTTCAACTGACTTCAAAAGAGGCAAAAATTATTTTAAGACCAAGGGTTTTCCTCTCAACTGCTACATTAGATAAAAAATTGCTTACACTACGTTATTTTCTCAACTTCCCTGCTTGTTTTGAAATTTAATTAAAAGCTGGACTTTTTAAAAGAGATAGTGATTCATGTTGTTCTCTTGATGTTTGTGTGTTTTACGTCTATATACATGAATGCACATAAATTTTATATTTGTTTCTGCCTCAAAGCAATAAAATATCTAATTTACAGTACTGTGTTCCACGGTATCTTTACAGAACTGAATTTATTCACATGTTCTGATATTAAAAATTCTAGTCCTTTTTTGTGTCTTTTTAACACCATTCAATCAGTTATTGAAGAGATGTGACTTTGTGTATGCTATTTGAAGAAAAAGGATTCCTTTGTTATCCATTGAAACCTGCATGAAGACTAAATTGCTGTAGTAATTTCTCGAGCATTTCAGTTTCAGAGCTCTCTTTTCTCTTTCTTCAGTGGTGGCTGACTCCTGTTTAGTACCACACAAACATGCCCATCTTCCCACACTGAAACACCACACAAGTGCTGCATCTCCAGCTCGATGCCCTAGTAGGTGCAATGAAATAACCATTCTGTGTCTCACCCACAGTTTCTCCTTCCCCAAATTGCTATAATCAAGTTAAAAAACAAAATAAAATTAAAACAAAAACAACAGAACTTACGCAGCCATTTCTTATCTCCCTTCTACAAAACTTACACCTTAGGGACTTTCAAATTGCCTTGGTTAAGAGATTTGTTCCTTGTATTCTTCTTCACAATCTTTCCAGAGTCCCAGCCCTAAGAGCTGCTGCTTTTGCCTCATAGGACCGATAACAGAGAAGAATAAAGAGGAGAGAAGAGTCTGTGTTCTAAGTAGGATAAGAGACTATTGTGGTTTAACCCGAACCAGCAGCCATGCCCCAGGCAGCCACTTATTCGATGCCCCACCAGCAGGATCTAGAAGAGAACTGGAAGGGTAAAAGCAGGAAAACTCATGGGTTGAGGTAAAGACAGTTAAATAGGGAAAGGAAAAGTTGTGCATAACAGCAAAGCAAAATAAAGAACTAATTCACTGCTTCCCATGGCAGGCAGGTGTTTAGTCATCTCCAGTAGAGCAGGGTCCCATCATGTGTAACAGTGATCTGGGATGATAAATGCCATCACTCTGAACATCCCTCTCTTCCTTCTTCCACTAGCTTTATGTGTCAAGCAGGATGCCATGTGGTCTGGAATATCCCTTGGGTCAGTTGGGGTCACCTGTCCCAGCTGTGTCTCCTCCCAACCTCCCAGGCACCCCCAACTTCCTTCCTCACCAGCGTGGCAGCATGAACAGCACAAAGGCCTTGGCTCTGTGCAAGCCCTGCTCAGCATTAACAAAAGCGTCTCTGTATTATCAGCTCCTGTGTTCAGCACAAATCCAAAATGCAGGCTGGTATCCATCACTGTGAAGAAAATTAACTCTACCACAGCCAAAACAAAGACAGAGACTAGGTAAAAGTTGTTTCTGCTGCTAGGGTATGTCTGCTGTAAAGCTTGGTACTTGTCATTGTGGCTTAGTGTTTCACACACCAGGATTGCCTTATTTATGAAGTATATCCTAAGTTAGCTGCATTGGTTTAGTGGTTTAATATTTCCTAGATACTTCTTTGAATCCCATTATATTTCCTAAAAGATGCTAGTTACTTTCGTACGTAAGAAGGTACTTCTGTCATCAGGCAGAATAATTGCTGTACCTATGGGACCATGGAAGCAGTAACTGAGAGCCTCAGTGGCTGCAGCAGAAAGATGCTTTTGGACTTGAATGCTAAGATTTGCTCTCAATAAAGAAAGATACCAAAGAGTATATACAAAATACTTACATCACAAGACATTTCAACTTTATGTGTTAGTGGAAGAGAACAACAAAAAATATTTTCAAATTAGTAATATATAAACCATTTGCTACTTATATACTTGAATGGAAATATAGATAATGTATTTTAAAATGCATGTTATTATTATAAGTTTAGCACCATTTAAAAATATGATTTAAAAGGATAATTAAATTTCTATGAAATGAAAAACTCTTGCTTCTAGTTACTTGTTTTCCTTTTATTGCTGACTCATATATATATATGTATATAAAATATGTAGATTAATAATAAGTTTCTAGTGGGATTTTTATATGTTCTTTTTAAAGATATTTTTAGGTGGATATACTGAGAAATGGGTCATATACTTGTCATGATTAAGCATTTGCAGAATTGAGGTCACATACATTATGTTTGATTTTTTTCCCATAATTACCAGCAGAAGGTAATGAGGAAAAAATTATACTGTTCTATATTAATGTTTCAGCTTTTGGTGCTTCATTATACTTGAAGTAGTCCTCTAAGGGATTTTAAGTTCATCCAAAATCAAGTTCCCTATTTTTTTCAGGGATTAGGTAGGATGTCTTCATTTAGTTCTAGGTGGCTGGTGTATGCCAAGTGTGGAGTCAGTATTGTAAGGAATACTAGGTTTAGGTGGAAAGTTCATTCATATAATTTTCTCTAGAAAGATTATATGGATCTTGTTTTTGCCGGCAAATGAAATTTCATAGAATAGTGCCTGGTTTTCTCTTTTGATGATTTTTTCATGGGAGTTTAATAGAGCTGTACATAACTGGAATTTTTCTGGTCATTCTGTTTTGTTCTGCAATGTATCAATAATGAATTAGTTAATGAAAGGTGCTGGTAGTCAGGTATTTGCCAAAAACATTGAGCAGTTGTGGTCTGTGACCCTTGCCTTATCCAAAGACATTTTCTTTCAGTTCTTTGAGCAGGCATTTGTAGCAGATAAAATATCTTGAAACTGTTGTGAGAGAATCGTACTCTTGGCTTTGTTCACCTGTGTCCTGCCAGACAGACAACAGCTCTCCGCTCTGAGGAGCACTTGGCTCCCTGTGATCAGTGAGAGTTTCTTTAGCCAAACAGGCTGAACCTGCACCTCAGCCTGCAAAACTAAAACCTCCCTGCCTCTCTGTTCAGACAGCAGTCATGTTTGGTTTTGACCCTGTTGTCACAGTGGAATCACAGATGGTATTTTGCAGAGCTATTCTGGTACTGTTTGGGCATTATGTGCTTTTGATATGAGAAAAGTGAGCATCAGTTTCTGTTGCAGTTACTGTTTACTAGGGATTTGTCTGAAATGAAAAAAATAAAATGTCAGTATTATCTGATAATAAAGGACAAAATATGAAAGCAAACTTTTAAGGGCCAGATTTTACACTTTACCTAGGAGTTCCTAACAGGAGGTCCTTGCTTATATGCCCTTCTCAAGATGCAAGGAAAATCACAGCCCTTCTGTTCCAGAGAATAGAAAAACCGTTCTGTCTTTCTGTCTCTAGAGGCATGTATCACTTCAAAGATGGGGGAAAGGGGAATGACTTTTGAGTGTAGCTCAAAACTGTAATGCTGAATATCACTGCTTTAAAAGTGAATCTGTGCATGGATGCAGCCTCTTCTTTAGGATATGTCCTCCTTAAAGTTTTCAAGGACATAAAGAGGAATTTAGGTATACTTAATAATCAAGCAAGAAACCTGTCAGCATTGTTGACGTCAGACACAAATTGCTCTAAATTATTGTTGTTGTTGTTTTCATAATGTGTATATGAGAAGATGGTAGTAAGTCAAAGTGATAATGAAATTTGAGGAGAGGGAATTGAGTATTTCTCTTTCTGTTTTTAAGGGTAGTTCTAAAATTCAGAAGCACAGGACAAATTGCTAGAGGAATTGAATTAGATGTGGAAAGCTGTATGAGCTGTAGAATGAGAGTTTCTGACTCCTAATTTGCATCTGCTCTTCCTAGCACCTTGAAATAAAAAAAACCCTGTGATATGAATTTGATAAGATTTTGCAGAACTGATTCATTCTTCATCTTCATATTCTGTTGAAATAAATTATTTTTTTAAAAAGGTCTTGTGCTGCCCTTTTCAGAGATATGAACTTTTCCTTTGTGAAGTTTTGGATTATATTCTAGTGATTTGGATTAAATTCACTGGAAGTTTTACAGTTAACAGATTTTTAGTTTACGGGGGTTTTTTTCCTGTAAAATACTGAGTATATTCTGTCTCCAAAATTACTGAAGCAACTACAGAAGATAGAAACCTATTTGTATGCCATATATGTTTTCAGCTTTCACGATGAAATATCCTCCTGAAATAACTGTGTAAGTTGTGTCTATTCAATATCAACAGGTGATTTTTATTTCCTTTATAAGTTCATCTGAAGTTACAATCATATTCGTGCCTTTATTTTGAGACAATTGCTACTTCCTAAAAGTAGATGTTTGGCAAGTAGTTACTTATACCAAATTTTATTTATATAAAAATGTTACAAATATCTACCTTTTTGTATTTCTTCACTAATTCTTTGAAACTATGTCATCTGCCCCACAGATTACCCGTGTTTCAGTCTAATGTTCTGTTCTTGATGTGTGGCAGGTAATCCATGATCATGAATAAATTCTTCATACACGACTTCTTTCTTGGGGGAAAAATGCAATGCTTTTGATTAACAATGGAATTTAATAAAGGGGAAAAAATAAAATATGACAGGGGTATTCTGCTAAGTGATTCTTCCAGTTAAGTTGATGATTTCTACAGGGGCATGGCTCATGAATAATTCAGGTAAGATGGAAGCAAGTGCTTTGCTGGCCAATGACTCAGTGAAGAAATTGTGTTGGAACCAAAGCATTCTATGTAAAATGCATGATACTCTTAATGCTTATGTTTAAGTATTAATAAGTTTTATCCTATAGGATAACCAGCGTGCAGTAGGGTTGAACCCCAAGCAGGATTCGTATATATCACTCCTGAAGCTGTCACAAATGCTCTGTTTTGAAATGGTACCAAGCGGAGGGGCACTGTTGTTTAACATAGCAGCAGGCTCCAGGTCTCAGGCAAGCTGAACTGGTTTTCAAAAGAGAGACAAAATTTTACAGATGGCTGTGGAAGCTCTAGTGCTGAAGCAGGTACTCCATGCTATGCTGCTCTGCTTCCTGAAGAGTTAAATTTCTTTGAGTAAACAATCTGAGCAGCAACACAAGCAAGCTTTACTAGAAACATCATTTAAAAATGATCTATGGTAGCTCATGTAAGAAATGCATAGTAAATACCAACTGTTGTGTTTTAATTTGCATATTCATTAAATAAATATATTTGTTGAGAAAATATGCCTTGTTGTGAATGCAGCCAGTGGATGCTTGAGTTATACAGAAGATAATGACTTCTATCCGAAAATCTTTGAAGAGTTTAAAGAGGTTTTTTAATTTCTGCATTTTTCTACATTTTTACTGTGGTGCAAAAGCCTGCTAACTTGCTTCTTATGCTTAAAAGGAGTTTTTGAGAAGTTAATGGATTGGTTGTGCCATTCCTATTTGTTTGTTTCATTAGGGCTGTTTGGTAAGGCTGGAGTTCATGCTGCAGTAACTGTGTGTGTTGGAGGTCTCCCTGAGGAATGTATGGCTGGAGACTGAGCCTTTTGCTTCTGCTTTACCTTCACCATGGCACTGCACACTGGCATAAGGGCTCCTCTGCAGCATGTAAAATTTGTTTAAACATCTCAGAGCTGAAAATGTATTATAATATGCAGTAGCATTCAAAATTTCACTGCAATATCTGGATAGTTACTGCAGAAGTTCTTTTCCTCTTCTTAGCTATGTTATCCCTGCCGGCATCGCTGACAGGCTCAGTCTTGGCCAGCAGCAGGTCCATCTTGGAGCCAGCTGGAACTGACTCTGTCTGTCATGGGGGAAACTGCTGTCACCTTATTACAGAAGGCACCCCTGCAACTCCTCCCCCTCCCAAACTTGCCCCAGAGTTGCAGTACTGTGTGCTTGCACTGCTGGCAGCACAGCTGCAGGACAAGGTTCCCAAGCCCAGAGAAGCACACACATGAAACAAAGACAAGGATCAAGGAAAAAAACAGCAGCTTCAAGGAGTACAGGGACAGCTGAAAAGTGGCAGCTCTGTTGGGATTTGGGCACTTGTGGTATCTTTGTGGGCAGACCCTTACTCAAAATAACCCACAGATGCTCTGGCAAGGATTCCATCATTAGGACTTCAGAGGAAAGCAAACCCACCCCCCCTCCCCCAAATCTTGGGACTGTGTGAATGTGACCCAAGGGGAGAAAACCTTCCTGACTGCAGACATAGGACACCAGTGTGGTGAGGTGTAGCAGGCCGTAAGTTACCCACAATGGCCCAGGGGTCATGCTCAGTGCTCCAGAGGAAGGTGAAAATCTCCCGGAGAGGAGCCAGTCCGCCTCGGGGCAAAATTCCTTCCTAATACCAGACCTGCCCATCCCCTGAGCTTGTGAGCAAGCCCTGACCAGGGGCTTCTCCTGCTGAGCCGCATGCAGCCATGTAGTTCATGAGCTGAGCACGATGTGCCATCAACCTGGAGGAGTCTAGCAGAGCATTTCCCATTAGGGAAACCCTCAGCACAGGGCTTGGGCACCCCTGCAAGCCACAATCCCTCCCCTGGGCTCATGTGAGCACAGGGCATCACCCTAGCACTTGCTGTGACTCAGTCCTTGCAGTCATCTCCTTGCAGGCGTCTCCTGCACTGCTCATGCTGCTCATAAAGCTCAGGAGTGTGGCAAACATCTGTCCAGCCTCCTACCTCAATAGAGTCACCTTCCCAAACAAAGGCGATTGTTTCTGCCTCGGGCACATAGAGAGCTGCTACCCCTCTGTGCGACACTGCAAGCAAAAGGCCATGGCACAGGTTACTGCATTCAAGGCCAGCATTAAGAAGTATGTGGAGCTGTTGGAGCGAGTCCAGAGGAGTGCCATGAAAATTACTGGGGAGCTGGAACACCCCTGCTATGAGGACAGGCTGAGAGTTTGAGTTTTTCACCCTGAGGGAGGTAAAACCTTCAAGTACGTACTGTGACAGCATCAGGCACAGAACCGGCCATTGCCAGCTGGATGAGGGAGCCAGATTGTGCTGCTCTGCTCTGCGTGGGATTAGCCTCACCTCAAGTTCTGGGGGCAGCTTTGGCTGCCACAATGTAAGAAAGACATTGAGCTGCTAGAGAGCGTCCAAAGGAGGCAACCAAGACTGTGAAAGCTCTCAAGGGCAAGACTTATAAGGAGGAGCTGAGGCCACTTGGCACGTTCAGCCTGGAGAAGGCTGCAGGAGTGGTTTACAGCTTCCACAGGTAGGGCAGTGGGCGGTAGGTGCTGATGTCTCCTGTCTGGTGATAGTGATGAGATAAAACAAAATGGAATGAAGCTGCTGGCTGGCACCTAGGAAAAAGTCCTTCCCAGAGAGGGTGGTCAGTCACTAGAACTTGTTGGCTAGGGAAGTGGTCATGTCAACAAGCCTGGCAGAGTTCAGAGGGTGTCTGGATGGCAGCTACATGTTTTATTTTTTTACATAGTCCTGCAAGACCCAGGTATTTAGACCCAATGATCCTTAAAAGGGTCCTTTCCAACTTTAGGTATACTACAGTTACATTACTCTACTACACATCTAAGGTAATTGGTTGAAATTCCACTAAACACTATTTCCCCATTACTTGGCAATGTAACAGCTTTTTGTTTTTAAACAAGTTGACAATTTGTACTTGGCAGCTTTTGTTATGACTAGAATTAATTGTGTATAGCTCTTGCATACAGTCCTTGTCTTGCAGTGTTCTTTCTAAGATATAATAGGTTTAATTAAACCTACTCAGTTTGACAAAACATATTTTAATGATGCTCTGTAATGCCAGAGATTTTGCATTTAATGGCACTTAGAGCATATTGACACACAAAGCAATTGTGACATGTTTATATTGAATCAAAACTCTGTTTTAATAAAAAATGACACAGTATTTATGACGCTGTGATACATAGGTGATTGATTATTAAGGATGACATCATTTCAGGAAGGTAGATGTGATTGCTCTGAAATGTAATGACAGTTTTAGAAAGATTATCTGTACTTCAGGCTCCCTATGGCTTTCTATTTCCTTTCAGTTAATTAACTTTAAAGACATTAATTCTCGATAGCAGGTCAGATTCAACTGCAGCAAATAAAACCTCAGAAATACAGGTTAAACCAAAATAAGTCTTGATATTTTAGTCCTTAAATCTCAAATTATACATGGTTGAGTTGGGGTGTCTCATGCAGGGCCAGAAGTTGGACTTGGTGATCCTGATGGGTCCCTTCAAACTCCACATATTTATAATTCTATAATTGTATGATTTTTAGTTAAGGCTATGGGCAAAAATATTTCAGAAAACATTGTAGAGTAGTCGTATCTCTTGGTGAGTGAGACGCGGTAAGTGTCGTGTGCGTGCAAGATGCGATGCAGAGTAGATAAACATGGTTACAGTGTAAAGTAAACACGGTTACATCCTGTGGTTGTGCTTTTCCACACAGCAAGCTGTCCAGTTGGCCTCAAATGGTCAGTGGAACAGGCTTTAAGCATGTTCCTGCACTAGTACAACAAGCTAATTTCAGTATTAAAAAATGGTATTTTTACTGGTGCCTTTTCCTGTTCTCTTAATATGTTTTTATCTCTCGGTGAAACAGAAATCAGGTCTGCGGTCTTGCTAGAAGTTTCTCACTCAAGCCACAGTTTATCCTTGGCAAAATTATAATTCTCAAAAATTACAAACACTGTTTATGCTTTACAAAAACATGAGATACTACAGAACCCTTCAGGAACACTTGGATTTTGCAACTCTTTCATATTTGTTGTCTTTTCCTTGATTTTCAACATCTCCTTTATGCTAGGAATTACATTCTAACCTCCTTTGTGTCTCTCTTGACTTGCCCTCTTCCCAAATTAGAGCATATAGTAAACCACCTCTTTGGAAGGCTGCATTTAAATATATATCCTTTGGCTTTTGTCTGACAAGTTGCCAAAAAAGAGAATACCAGTTTTCCCCAACTAATAAATGAACATATTCTTTCTCTTATTTTTATATGCCTTGCTTTTGATTGGCCAGACTTGAGAATTACTGCTCTGAGTCTCTGGAGTTTAATTGCATGTAAATTAGTTTTTTCACTTGCCTGAATGTGCTAACCACTTTCTATTAACATTGCTTTCAAAGATCCATTTTCTTTGCTCCGAAGACCTCATATCTCAATGTAAGTTTACAATATTTTCTGGTTCATAAGACTGTATCTTAAACTAAAGCAGCAAAACAAAATTGGCGCTGTCATGTAATCAGTTCTGTACAAACTGATATGTTTAAATTTGCTCTTCAGGAAGTTCTCACTAATTTTCCCATTTGGGACCTCTCTGGCCTTCATGTATATTAACTGATAATTTATCAGATAGTAATTTTCTGTAAGGCACTTACCAGTCTATAAAATACAAGAGCCAGCTCAAAATTTGTGAAATGTATTATAGGTGATGTCTGTGGGTGAGTTTGTGAGCTTGTGTTAGTGCTCTTTTGTCTTGTGTAAATTCCACCCCTTCATGACCTGTATATTGGTACACAGCAGGCCTTGGCTTTGGGCTGTGTAGTGTCACAAAACCAATCCTATTCCTTCCTTGGTAAGGAGTTTGAACACAGTTAATATTTAGGAATTAGTGAAGTTGTATTTTTTTTACATTTGTGTTAGTGTTTGTTAATATTCTGTCTATACAAACATATCATCATTCATTAAAAGGAAACTTGGGCTCTTATTTCTCAAAGATCCCAAGGGAAACTCATACTTTTGGGCACTAATCCTGCTAAAAGCAATGTAAACTAGTAATTTGATTTAATTTGTAGCTGTGGGTAATAGACATGCAGCCTTCTGATGTTTGCTTAGTTTTTGTTGATGTTATCATATAAGCAATTTTTCAGATGAATGGAAATATTTATGTAAAAGTTGATTATGCATGACAGTGCTAACATTATCAGACCAGTGCCTGTTGAGAATTCCCTCAAACTCTGCAGGAGTTCAAGAAAAGCTGAAAAATTTGTGGAAAGTCTCTAAGACCTGCCAGTGGACCTGTCTGAAATTAAATGGACCTGCAGAATGTACTAAATCTGACCATCAGGAGATGTAAAGTCTACTTACTTTCCCTTTTTCACTATTTGCTTCTAAAATGTTCCTCTTTGTGGCAGTTCATGAATGTAATAGGCTCTTGTCAGTGACTAAAAGAAATCAATTTTCCTTGGCTTTTTTTTTCTGTTGATCTAGATGGCCTTAAGTGGCAACATAAAGTATTGTTTTAATAGCCTTTGGAAGCTGTGGTTATTTGCTTGTGGATGTATGTGAGCCCTTGAAGTATTGTTTAAAAAACTCAAGTTCCTGGTGTGTATTTTAAATGTGCTGCTCTTAGGAATGTTGAAAACAAATTTTGATTTTTCCAATGAGTAGCCTGTTGGGAAAAGGAGTGAGAAATAGTGAATAAATTGATTTGCCTCTTGTGAATGACTCTTGTGTGATGATTGCATTGTTCAGTCCAGAAATAGCAGTATGATGCTGGGGTACATAGGCATGGTTGAGAAGCAAAATCAGTTCAAGGGAAAAGTGTTAGTGAGGCATCAGTAAATGTACAGCTGGGAGGGAAAGAAAATAGCCAGTAAATTTCCGAGAAAAGGAGAGAACATTGAAAAAAATGCTGTTAGTGGTTTACAGAGAGAAAGTACTTATATAACTATCGGAACCTGAATGAATTTGGAAGTTGATTTTCTAAATTGTGTGTTGCATTTGCATATGCAAAACTGTATAAATATTTTTATGTTACTGTAAAATATTGTGGGTGGTTAGAGAAAGAAAGGGCGAATGTGTGTACTTTGTCACCTGACTGTGCGTAAATGAGGACTAAAATTTGGCTTTGGGTTTTCAAGAATGTTTTTTTTCAGCCTCTTGTTCTGTGGTTTTTAGTGTCAGAAAAATCCCTTTACAGGGGCTGTGCTCTGTGGTACACTGTTGGATGATATATTTTCAAAGAGAATGCACTAGTGGAAACCCTAGGGAATTGCTTTGTTCACGACAGAAACTCCTTGGTGTTGTTGTGAATGCATAAGAAAGTACAATTTTTGCTTTCTCTCAAATTTTATCCTTTTAAAAAAAAATAATACTTTTTAATTATGTCTGTCTTCTCATTCAGAAAATTATATAATAGTGGAGTTTCATAGCTGCTTTCCATTTTCTAACTTCAGTGAGGAGAGCTGGAGCGGAGGAGGGCTGGCTATAGAGGCTTCAGGAAAAGTAAATCTACTCAGCCTTTCATGTCCAAGTACTTTTTCCACTGCATCATGGACAGAAACCGATTAGGTACTTTCTGGTTTGGGTTCAGATGTCATTAGATACCAACTCTTGCAGGGAGATTTGGGTGTACAGGACTCCTCTGAAAATCCAAGTGTCAAACAGTACCTGCAACCAGTGACCAGCTCTATTTCAGTTAAAGCTCAGCAGCAGGGTCTAAACTAAAATGCACACACAAGTGTCTTGGGTAAAGGGGGGGCCACCAAGCAGCAGCTGTTGCAGGTACTTGTCAGTGGGGGGCACGGTCTGAGACCATTCCTCTGAAGGTCATACGTAGGAAATGTGTGGGGAAGAACCCCAAAACATTTAAAATCTTGAAGCTATATACACATTTTTAAAGTGTCTGAATTGTTATATAAAATAATCCATAGAGCTAAGGAGGAAAACCATATCTGTAAGGCTACTTATGATTTTGAATTACTTATTCTAGGGAATGAATCAGGAAAGTTTTGACATCTTTCTATTTCAAGAGCACAAACAGTGATTTTTTTCATCTCTAACTGAAAGAGTACATCTTGTCTGAGGAAAGCATTAGTTTTTTGGGGATTTTTTTTTACCTCTGTTTATAATTCAATCCTTGTTCTTCACACAAGAGCTGTTTTGCTGTAGCAACTTTACTAGGACCCAGTAGAGTTCATACATAGCTTGTAAACAACGATTTTTGTCTTTGTAAACCCTTCAAACTGAAAATTTTGTCATGGTTGGGTAGAACTGCACATTGCAGGATCAACCATTAGACCTGAAGACAGACTAATTAGATGTTTGCCTTTTGCTACATGATATTCAGACTTAAATTCTATCACACCTAAAGTTCATGCAATTGTAGGCATCAATCAATTAGATAAAGGAAAAACAGGTCAATTTTATTAGGCCTCCGTGACTCAGGCAGATGATTATACTGAGAAAACACAGGAGCTGGTGCTTTAGTGGAGGGTTTGCTTTTGTAATTGACTAACTGCTGTCTCCTGCTCTGTTGACCTTCACTAATTTGTAGTATTGTCTGTCATTCCTTATCCGCAGTCGAGTGGGGAGGTTCATATGTAAACATCAACATTGTTAAGGTCAGGGGGGACTGCATCTGTCTCTGTAGCCAGTTCATTTTTAATTGTGTGTACAGCCAGGCTGCAGGCGTCATGCCACTTGGTTCTGCATATCTGTCTGAAAATCTGCAGCTTTTGTCAGACTGTCACTCTTTTAATAATAATGAAATGAATAATGTAAGCAGCTATGGATAATTTAAAACCCTCACGAGTGTTTCCTGGTACAGTGCCTGTGCTGCCACAGCACTGCAGGTGGGTGGCATCCCCTGGGATTTGGCTCCATCCAAGGGGATAGGACACGCTGGTGAGCCCTGGGTGGTGTGGTGCTGTATCACAGAGGTCCTGTTGTGGCTGCTGTGGAACTCTTTCCCTTTAGGGTGTCAGTGTAGGGACTGAAACTGAGAAAAAATTGCCCAAAACTTCTACTCCAAAAGGTTGCGTAAATACTGTCCTGTTGTATTTACCAATGTTTCCTGATATGTTTACACAAAGTGAAAAAGTGTGTAAATTATTTTAATGGTCTGGCAAGTTTCCAACATTTTTAGAAAAATATTTATTTTGTCTCACTACCAATTCAGCATTTACATGTTTGCAATTTTAAAATGCATTGTAAGTCCTTTTAGTTAGAAATATGGGGACAAAAGTGCTCCAGGACCACTGCTGTATGGTACTTTCCATAACATCACATTTCTACTGTGGAATTCTTGTGTTTTTCTGCCTCTTGTCTTTTTATTACCTGTAAATTGTTATGAAGTTTCAGTTCTGTTGTGATACATTCCATATCCTGATGTATTTTAACAGAAGCTATTTTTGGTAGTAACTGTGTTAAGTGTCCTTATTCTAATTTCACCTCTTTGTTCAACATAGCAAGCTTTCCATTTCAGCAAATGATTCTTCTTCCTTTGATGTTTCTTCCCTTCAGATGTTTGTATCCAATTACTTTCTTTTCCCCTTATTTCACCTTGGCTAAGGTGGCATACTTGATAGTCTTTAAGATTTTTTCCCAAATTTGTCCTCAAATTCATCCTCTAGCCTCTTACGCTGATACTGCTTAGCCTAAAGCTATTTTTTTTGGTTGTCTAGCTAAATATGAGAAGTCTTGGTGCTATCACTTTTCTAGCAGATGACTGTTCCTTCTCTGCCCTGTAATGAAGTGGAGGACCCATACATAAATTTTTACTTCCCTGTTCTATATTCTCGTGAGCTGTCCCATCACAATCTGCATTTAATTATCAGTATTCTGAATTATTTTTTATGCAAAGGTCCTAGTTTGACTTTTTTTTCAGGTGGATTTGCAATGTAATTTGTTTTTATCCCAAAGCTTCCTTGTTTTTGAAACAGTACATGTATGCATTCATAACCCCCACAGGCATTGTATCAGTCTGGAATAAAATTGACACATTTTCTCCCTGCTAAAGATTATTAATGAGAGTACTAAATAAGTGTGTTTTTTCTAACTGTGATTTGAGCAAGAAGTACAAAACCAAGGGGAATGGATGCTTCAAGGTCTGGTTGTGAAGCAGTTGGATGTATGGAAACAAGATGAGTGCATTAATGAACAATCAGCAGTTTCACTTTGGCAAAAGTCAATGAAAGTGTTTTTAATGACAGTGACCTACCTGATCCTCCCTCCAGCATCACTTCTTCAAAATGATCTCCACAAAACAGTGCTAACATGTACAGAATGCTGAGAAGCATTAAAACCTATCCTGCATGTTGTGATGACTAATTGAAAGGAACAGCTTGATGAATTTTCTAGTTCAGTTGTCTGGCTTTTGCAGAGAAATTGCATTTCTGAAACATGGCAAGCTGAGACCAAAAGGTTGTTGCCTCTAGCAGTGGATCTTTGATCTGGCTCTGACTGATGTTGCATAGTTGTGAATTCCTCAAGGAACGAAGGATGAAACTAATGATGAAATGATGAAATATCAGTTCTGGACTGAATTACTTGCAGATCAGGATGATGAAGCAGAAAAATTATCAGTGTACCTATTTGACCCTGCAGCTGTGTTACACTGCATTTCCTTGAGCACCTGCTCCTGTTTATTCCTTGCATTACTTTCTTCAGAACAGTGCTGTTTGTGTATTTGTGAGCCCTAAGTGATGTGTCTTCTTCAGTGAGACCAAGTGTCCCTCCTGCCTGCCAAGCAAGTGTAGATGAAAGAAAGGAAACTAATTGGTGCTCTTGGGAAACTGCAGTAAAATACTATCCTCCTGTGTCAAACTTCTACATTGTAAGAGTGCTAAAAAAGACCAAGCATTCCACAGTTCTCTGTGAGCTCAGGAGGTGGTGGCAAAATCATCAATGAAGGATGTTGTAAATTCCTTGTACAGCTACTGGAGAGAAGGAAAATCCTCCAAAGCTTTGTGTCCTGACTGTTATGTATAAATTGCTTGCACTTTCTTGGATGTTATTCTCCTACAACAGCCAGATATTTATCTCTCTGCCTTAGTAACATTGCTGTAGTGATGTGCAGATTAAGAGTGAAAGGAAATGAAAGCAAGGTCAGCCCCCAAATGAAAAGGCATTCTGTTACAACAACCCCTTTTTTTCCCAGACAGAAGGGAAAGCTTTTTTTCTTTAAACTATGCTTCATCTTAGTGACAAGTGACTGAAACACAGAGTAAAGCAGAGAGAGAGATGGATAATGGGGTTAGTTCAATTTGGCCTTTATTTCCACGTTTTTATCAAAAACTGACTAAATCATTTGAGGGGAATTGGTTTCTTTTGTTTTGTTTAATTTTTTGAAAAAAGTAGTAATTACAGTTTATGAGAACCCTGTTACAATGCCCTAAACTTTGGAAATATTGTGCCAGAACTGGGTGCAGTATTGGTACAGTTTGTAAAGAAATAAAATATTATTTATACAGTTCACATCATCAAGAATAATTTCAAAGTGTTTTGCAAACAACTGTAGCTTGTATGCGAACCTACACAGTGCATGGCATAGGCCAAAAGATCTATGACAAGACACCATCTTTGAAAATTATTTTGAAATTGCTTATAAGCAAAATTGTCTTTATTAGGTCATGGGGCAAAGGTGGCAGTAGCTAGGGTAAGAGCTCAGCTGGAGTTGGAAACCCAGGAGTTTCTCTAGAGATTGATGTCAGGACTGGGAGGAGGGAGTCCATGAGTGTGGACTGGGGGGGAATAAATACTGGATAGGAATGAAAGATTGATATTTAGTGATAGAAACCTGAGAGCATGTGATGTTAGTGTAAGTGATGTGCCCTTCTCTGATAAACCTCTTAAGCCCTCTGATTCTTATCATGTTGATTTATTAATTTCACCATCTGATCTTTATTGTTGGTGATGGTTTTCCCATCTTACTCTCTAAGATATTAGGAATTTCAGGACAAAATATTTAACAATCTTCATGTTTTTAAGCCAGAGATCCCCAGCCTCTTTTACACAAACACTGATGTAGAGTCACTAGAAAAGTCAACATCGTAACTCAGAAAAGAAAAAAGCTGCAACATATGAAAATTTGAAGGGAGATTGTGAATGTAAAAGGGAAACTTCAAACGTACGAGCAATTTTTATTGTAATGTGCTGTTTTTATGTTAGTGTTTTCCGTCTTGGCTGCAAGTCAGTGTAATACAGTACAATGAAATAGTGCTGCTTGTTTATAAACCTAGGGATTAAGTCCTCTGCTCTGCTTCTCTGGCCTGCTCATCCATAAATAGAGGTTTTGAATAGAGCATGCAGCCATGGCCTTGCCTGAAGTATTTGGATTTTCTGGGTGTCCATTCCTTTTTTTCCACAATGCCAGAACATCCCAAGCTGCTGAAGACTTGTGTTGAGGAGGTATTAGATACTACTGATGGCTGTAGTTATTCATGGAGCTGTACCTGTGACTTTCCACTTTCCAGAGACGTGTTTTAAACTAAATATGATGCTTTCTTTAGATCAGATGTTCAGCTATGACCCGTGCTTTGTCCAACAGAATCAAGTAGGGGCTGATAAATATGGTCATCTGTTATCATGTTCTCAGTTTCTGTTGACTTTTGTACTATGAGGGCTGCTTGAAACATGATACCTTGGAAGCACAGGACAGACTGTTTTTCTTATTTATTCCAGTTTTACGAATAGAATCCTACAATTTTCAGTTTGAGTTAGCAGTGTAAAATACCTGTATTTGTCCTAAGCATTTTATCTTTAGTTTAGTTTTCATGTTTCAGCTGATAGATAGGCAGAAGCAGAAATCTTACGAATTCCTCTTCAAAGAGGCCCCAAATCCTTTTCATTTCCATCTGTTTTAGGGTCATAGTGCCATGTAAACAAGATGCAGAATTTCAAAGGCTTCAGCTTCTCTGCGCTAATGTGCTGGTCACCCAAAGACAATCATTTCCTTCTTACCACCTAGTTCCAGAATAAGAATGACTATGGTATGTTGGCTTACCTGGAAGCTGAGGTCAGGATAGTAATCAAATGAAAAAAAGGTGTATGTAAATTTCTTTCTCTTCCTCACCACAAACCTGCATTTGAGCTGTGTTGTTTAATGGCCACTTTTACCCCATTTTGTTAGTAAAATCATCCTTTCCCCATGAAAGTTAGACTTTACAGGATGGAGCAGGTATTGGCAGAACAGACATCCCCCTAGTTCAGTACTGACATATCATTGGGAGTCTGCAGTACCTGTCCCACTCTCCACTGGACCTGTCATTTTCCTTCTGTGTTGTTTCCAAGTTCCTAGTCTTTTCCTCTGCATCCAAACTGCAGAGATCGAGGCTGAAAATACAGTTTTCTTTTTCAGTCTTTGCTCCTGGTGAAAAATACAATTAGTGAAGTACCTGTTTGGATTAGGATTAAAGGAGAGCCTGCTGAGTCTGTGTTTACAGGGCTGGGGAAGGCAGATGGGAGCCAGCCTGGTGCAGTGCAGTAGGGTTCATCAGCCAGGAGGTGGCAGCTGGAGTACGCCTTTGCACTTGGAGCAAAAACCGGGTGCAAATAGTGCAGATCCTGCCTCTCCACAAGGGAAAACGCTGTACTTCATTAGCGCCGTGCTAAACAGAAAACTCTAATGGATGTGTGTTTTTTATGCAATCACCTCAAGCAGCCCTCCCAGCCTTTGCATTAATTCTGAGTATTGCTGTGCAGTGGCATTCACAATTAATTCAAAGCTTGGAAAAAAGTACTTCTTTGCCCTTTCATGGCTATGTCTTTTCTGACTGAATTGAAAATTGCTAGATAAATTCTGAGTTTTGAAGGACGGAGAGCCTATTTTAATTTCTTTGGTTATTTCAAGAGGCTAATATCCAAATTAGTTGCACTTGGTGTGCCACAGATAGTCAGAATATAACCCAAATGGCAATGATTTTAATGTTACCAATTGAGTTTAAGTGATGTCAACACAGCTTCCACATGGCTAAAAATCTAGCCTATATATAAATAAATAGGCCCAAAATGTCTATTAAATTTGCAAGGTAACACGAGTAAGGAGCAATCAAAAAACAATTCCCAAGGTAGCCCCTGGCTGTTTTATTCCTTACTGAGCAGAAACTTCATATTAGAGGGTGTTGTCAACCAGACAGTTAATCTTATAAGGGAGATGGCTCTTTCAAATGCTTGGGTAAGTGGTTACAAAACAACAAGCTGCAGCTGGCCTGACTTCTTTTTACAGAAAGAAATCACACAGAAAGCTGGAATAATAGGAGTTTAAGACAGTTTTCACTCTTACTAAGGTGCAGCAGCTAGCTGAGGTTTCCTAGTTTTAACTAAATATTCAGAACAGGCAGTCCTTAAATGGTAGTTTTTTAAATGACAGGCTTTGGAAGTGAGAAATAAACTTTTATTCCCTCTTACACTCAAACTGACCAAAACCAACTAACCAACCCAAGAAAGAAAAATAAACAAGAAATGTCTCCCTCCAAATAACCAAACTGAAACCACCAAACCATCTGCTCCCCCCCCCCCAACAAATCCCACAAAAGAGCAACCAACCAAAAACCAAACACCAAACCAAACACAAGTCCTGGTGTCTGAAATGGAATCTGTGCTTCTCCATAGTCTGAAGGATATCACACTGCTTGTAGGGTAAAGGACTTTTGTCCTGTAAGGTCATGAGTGCTTGCAGCTTCAGGGCCTGTCCCTATGCACAGACTGAAGATGTGTTTAAATCTTTTATGTGCTGGAGTAGGATCTCTTTCTGGTGTACTTGCGTGCTGATGGCATACCTGTGCTACCTTGTTGTGTCCACTGGAATGGATGCAACAACAGCAATGCACACTTGGACAGCTCTGGCACTCAATCAGGCATCTTTCCACTGCAAAGTCTTGGAGGTGACTGCAGGAATGTTTCAGTTCTTGAATGACAAGGTGGATGCATAGCAAATGTTATTCCCTCCACACTATAGTTCGTAGTGAACATTCTTTTTAAAAGTATTGTTCTACTCGATGAATATTGCTAGCAGAATAAATACTTCTAAGTGAAGCATCTTTTAAAGATGTAAAGATGTACAGAACAGCACCTGTGTAATACTCCAACCAATTCAGGGAAGTACATCTTTCTTTGAAGTGTTCTCCCCTCCACTAAGCTCATCCCTTTTTTCCTCCACTCTCCAATCTAATGGGAAAAAAGCCAAAAAAGTCCTTCTTGTCCTTAGCCTAGTTGAAAAAGTCCTGATGTCCCTGCAGGATGAGACTTCAGTGCAGCATCCATCAGCTGTGCTTTGTGCAGAAGCTGATTTCCCATCACAGCTGCTGGACCGGGAAAGAGACAAATCTGGATGGATCCACACATCCCATACAGCCCTTTTCTGGTGCTGAAGTGGGGTTTGTATGTCCATCACAGAGTTTCCAGGGGATGAACTCCAGCTCCAAGGCAGTAGTCCTGAGCTAGTCCAGGCCATCCGTTTCTGTGCTGGTGCGGCTTTGGTGCACAAGCGGAGCGGACTGAAACGGGGACGTCACCTGGGGGCACTATTGCAGCCAGATACTCTGTCTCGTGTCATTTGCATTTGAAAGTTTACAGCAGCAGAATATAGTTCTGGTAAAGCTGCTCTTTATCAGAAGCTTTCTTTTAGCTCGACTACTGCTTATAATTTTAAATGATCTGTGCCCTCGAGTGGAAAAACAACAGCAAAATTAATAAAGAAACCTAATTTCCTAGGTTGCTTGCTGTTAAAGTTTAGTTTACTTTATTTGATGAGCCAAACTTTATTTTAAGATTTTCCTGCAAAACAGTAACCAGTTCTGTGTGAGTTCTGCCAAAGCAAATATTCACATAATTATATCTTGTGAGGTAAGCTGGTATTCCGTACACTTTGTTTCTAAATATGCTATGTGCATCAAAAATACAGTCTGTATCCAAGATGAGTTTCCAATTGCCATGCCTTGTTGCAGGAGACAAAAAATGTTTTGAGAGCATGACTGCACTCATTTCTGGAGCTTGCCCTTAGACCAAAGATATATATCTCTTTTTGGTTTTATTTTGTAGTAGGTAAGGGGAAATAACAGAGAAGAAAAACAGTTCTGCTTATGTTTGTGACACCGAATGTGCTGTGAGAGAATTGTAATGAAATAGTAAATAGATGAATTAAAATTTGACAAAAGAGAAATCATGCTATTTGTTATACCCCATATGCTGAGACTATTGCGAGAATCACTGGAAATTTTGATACCTTATACATATATTTGGAAAAGACAGGTAATTTCCATGCTAAAATGTACCTGTGTGAAATTCTCATCATCTTTTTTCTGCAGCTGTAAATGGTCCAACTCAACAATGAAAATGTACCAAATAGTATGTAATGGAAGACTTCTTTGAAAAGGAAGGTACTGAAAGTGTTAGCTAGGCAGGGGCAGCCACTGTTCCTGCAAGCAATTTTGCCATTCTGCAAAGAAGGAGTTTAAGAGTGTTAAGATTAGTGAGTAAATTTTTCCTGCATGACTTATTACTTGTGGCCTTTTGTAGTATCCCTTCAGCAACTGCTGCATGACATGACCTTTTCAGCATATTTATCAGTCTGGAACATATGGATGATGCAGAGTTATAAATGTGGTTGCTGGGGGAGAAATGACCAGTTCAAGAGGAGTGTTCCAAAATCAGGTTTTGATACAGGTGCTTTGGGATACATCTGATGTTTGAGCAGCATATTTTACTTGAGGGATATGCTGACTTATTACAGTGGTTTTCTGATGCTCTCCTGTGACATTTCTGGCATGCATCCATGAAGCTTCAGATATTACAGTAGACCATCATATCACTGAGCTTAGTGACTGAACTTCTGTTAATTTCAATGGTACAAGGGTAAGACCTGGGTATCTGGGTGTATTGCTGTACTGATTTAGCATTCTGCTTTTTACCCTTATAGGATAATGCACAAAAAACCCCAAACCAAACCAAACAAAAAAAAAAATTTTCTATCTTTCTGCATTAATTAATTTACATAGAAACTAACAATGTGTCCATGTGAGTTCATATGTTGCATTCCTGGCACTGATTGGTGTATTTGACACGCTCAGATTTTATATTCTCTCCCAAGACTTTCAGCTATTTCCCTGGCAGATATGAATAAGCAAAGAAAGATTGCAAATTATGGGCAGATTGGAATGAGATAGGACAATGTCATGATCCAGTATTTGTGATATTGGAAGGAAGAATAAGATACTTAATCAAGTATCTCACTTTAACCTCTAATTTCTAAAACAACAAGGTTTGTATGTGGTACCAGTGATCTAAGTGTTGCCTTTTGAACCTATTGTAAGTAGTTTTTGAATAAATGTGATAAATTTCTGATAAATTATAGAGTTTCCTGGTATATTTATTTTTCTCATTTTCTGTTTTATGACTATCCTGCAGGACTTCAGATTTCCACTGTGACTCAGTTAGTGTCATTAGCACCTGTTTTAGAGCCTGGAGCCTGTTCAGGGCAGGATTTCATTTCATAGCAGGTGCTTCATTACATGGCTGTGAAATCTGGGATGTGAACAGTGAAGAAACCCTCATTTTGTGTGTTCCTAAAGCTTTGACTTAGCCTCTTGTGTGAATAAATAAATAACACTCCTCTTTACTCACTGACTTGTCCCAGAGGTCTGTTAGGGCTCTTCCTGACAAACAGAATGGTCCCTCAGCCAAGGTCTGTCCCTACTTGGGGCTGGGACTTGCTGTTTTGGGGAATGTGGCACCCTAAGAAATGGAGTGAGGTTCCTTTGAGATGCACAGTTTAGGGAATCCAGTGACTCAGTTCTCCCCTAGGTCTAGCTTTTGCTCCTGTTGATCTCTGCTGACTGATGCCACCTGTAACTGACTCACCGCTTACAGAAGGGAGTTCCCAGTTATTGCTAGCTCCTTCTACATCATGTTATGTAAAGGGATGTGAAAATTATAAAACCTGCTTTTGATTTTATACACTCTGCCAGTGATATGAAAAGGAGCAGAACTGCCATGAGTTTGTATTCTGTTGTTAAAATACCTGAGACTCACCAGCCCCAGTTTACAAGAGAAGTTCAAGTGAAAAGAATCCACAAATACCTGACAAATTTCTGGCTTCATGAGGTGAAGCCCATAGAGAGGGAGTTGTACATTACCAAAAATGTCTAAAATGATCAAGCACAGCTTAAGATACGTTTAAAGAATGACTTATTGTAAACTTTCATTGAAAATTCCTCTATTTGTCCAGAGCTGCTCCCTGAGGTCACTTTCAAAAATCTTGCCAGAAGTACCAGATTTGAAAGCAGACATTCAAACATTTTGCAGCTCATGAATAGAGCTATCTGCTTAAGAAGAGAATAATTTCCATAGGGACTTGCCATAGCCTGTGGTGTTATTTAAATCGTGGCAATGCTGGGATGCTTGATAGTCTTTGGCTCTTCCCTGTTTAAGGGATGCATACAGAGCAATTAATTCCACAGCAACCATCAACATTTTCACTGGGTAAACAGTGACAGAGATGCACCAGAAATATAGGAGACTACATCCAGTTGAAATCCCCAAATCACAAACTTTTTGGGAATGTGCTCTCTAGTTAATCTTGTGGTGAGGTTTACTTCCCCCTTTCTCCACCTTTTCTTATTCTGAAATGAGTTCTGCAGTTCTAGTAGATGCTGAACTGGGCTGGTTTCAGCAGAAACACTGCTGAAGTCCAGTGAATGTAGGAGAGGATGCTGGGGAAAGACTAGAGGAGGAGTGAGAGGAGGTTGTATGGTACTGTGCTGCAGTAGAGACGTGAATTCAGGAAGGAAGATGACAGAAAGATATAGAAACAGTTAAAGCAAATTGATCTTTGAGCTTGAATATGGTGTCAAAACCAGATTCAAACAGATCTAATAAAAAAAAAAAGAGAGAAAATAACTCTTTATTTATTTATGTCTTTTATAACAGTGTTTGTAATTTGTTACACTGTTTTCATTTATTTCTTGTATATCACACACCGTAGAATGAAATTATAAAATATCCTGAGTTGGAGGGGACCCACAAGGATAATCAACACAGTACACAGTACACAGTACAGACCCAAGAGCCAGGTGCTTGAGAGCTTTGAGAGTTTCTTGAGCTCTGTCAGGCTGGTGCTGTGACCACTTCCCTGGGAGTCTGTTCAGTGCCCAGACATGGGTGAAGAACCTTTTCCTCATATCTGAACTAAACGTCTCCTGGCACAACTTCAGGCCAATCTCACACATCCTGTCCCTGTCACCAGGGTGCAGGATCAGTGCCTGCCCCTCCTGTTCCCCTCACAAGGAGCTGTAACTGCAGTGAGCTCTCCCCTCAGTCTCCTCCAGGCTGAACAGACCAAGTGCCCTCAGCCACTCCTCACACGGCTTCCCCTCCAAACCCTTCACATCCCCAGGGCC
>WBND01000600.1:16337-27843 GCA_013398595.1 Tychaedon coryphoeus | reverse complement strand
AGAAGAAGAAGAAGGAGAAGAAGAAGGAGAAGAAGAAGAAGAAGAAGGAGAAGAAGAAGAAGAAGAAGGAGAAGAAGAAGAAGAAGAAGAAGGAGAAGTAGAAGTAGAAGAAGAAGGAGAAGTAGAAAAAGAAGAAAAAGAAGAAGAGAAAACTGCTATGCAGAAACAAACTCCACTTTAATTTGCTCAGATATTGTTGGGAGGTGAAAAATGCATGAGAAAAGACAAGGATAAAGAAGAAGTAATGATAAAATTATGAGGGGATGAAATACATGTTCAAAGCTGCAGGGAAATTTATTTTACATGTGCAGTGTTTTATGGCAGGGGACAAAAACACTGCTGGCTAAAATTGTTGGAATGGGCGTCTGATCATCATAGCATTAGCATGGTCCCAGTGGCAAAGATTTTCCAGAAAGGAGGAATACTGCTTTCCATTGCAGCGTTTCAGCAGCACTAAGGCTCCCTTTTTTTTTTCAAAGGCTGCAAGTTGTTTCTGCTTTTGCTTATGTGGCCACTCTCTCTGGTTGAGTATGGCAGTACTTCACATCCATTTTGTACATGTGTGGAAGACCCCAGGCAAAGTAGGGCCAGCACTCAGGATTTATTTTCCTGCAGTGGCACCTCTTAAGGGCCATTGGAAAAAGGCACTTGAAATTAATGTACAGGTTTGACTATTTCTTATGGGTTGAAAGGGAAAGAGAATGACTAAGAAATGAGTAATTTGAAAGCAATGAAAATTCACCCTGAAAGGTGAAAATATGCTTACTGTCTTCTCTATCTAGAAAATGTTTGGTTGAGGTATCCAGTAGAGAGATAACTACAGATGTGCAGTACTCAGATGTTTCAGAAAAATTTAAAAATCTTAAAATATTAGGACCACCATGCATCCTTCTCTATGCTTTTTTTCCCCCCTCTGTAAAAAGTTTCAGAGATGGTAATATTTCAGATAGTATTTTGATAAATATTAGTCTAATGTACTTGGAAAACTGAGAATAACTTCAGGAAGATAATTCACTGCTCTCAGTAAGGGTATTTTCAAGATAAATTGTCTCTTTTCTTACGCTTTTATCTATCAGAACTTAACTGATATCAGAGGCACTACTGCTTCAGCTTTGCTGTTTGCCTGGATAAGGATGCCGTGCCCTGGACACCACAGTGCCCTGAAAAAAAGGAAGGCCTGACTTATAACTTTTGTTGCTTTCAAATGTTCACTTTCACTAAAGTGAAGTTTCACTAAAACTTCAAGTAGTTTTAGTGATCTACTATACAGTAGGTGTTTGTTGGGACTATTTCTTTATGTTTAGCATCCATATGGTGTATAACCTGGTATTGCAATTTATCTTAAAACTTTTTCTCTATTAATTCTTTACTTGCAGAAAGCCTGTTTAACTGATGCCTTTCCTGTCAGAAGCATGCTTTCTGATTGATGTTTGTCACTGGGAAGAAAGCTTCCTTTGAACTTTCTTATCCTGCTCTGATCCTGCATATGTCTCTTAATACACTCCTAGTGGGTCTTCTAAAGTATTTGTGTGGTGTTCTTTGTCCTGAAACACAGGCAGAACAAAGCTCTGGTGTGCAAAGAACAAGTTGTGCCAGAAGCTGTAGGAGACAATGCTTATTTTTGAAATGCAAATTCTTGTGCTATGCAGTATTCAAGGAAACAAAGGTTAAAGAGATATTGCCATGGGTATCTTGAAAAAATAATAAAATTTTACTAAAGTGACTGCAAATAGTTAAGACTAAATTTATAGGCTAGAGATTTCTGGTGATAAAAACGACAACCAGAATTTTCTCAGCTTGGCTAGGAATATTTATTCTTGTAAATGCACCATGATTTAACCTCTGAGTACAGTAAACACCTGATGAAACAACAAACTAATTAATATTGAAATTCCTGATGACTTGTTACTAAAAATACTGAGAATTCAGAAGAGGACTTTTTTTTTGCAGTAGCAATATGAATTTCTCTTCAGTGAAACTCTTAAATTATACTTATAGAATTAGGCCAGGTTATGGAGTGTGCAGCAAGTTTCATCAAATTCATTATTTAAAAAGGAGCAAATTACTTGATAGTTGCACAATGCTGTCTGTAGATAACCTTGAAATTGCAAAGGACAGCAGAAGAGAAAGTAGTCAACTTTGTTTTCTGAGAAAAAGAGAAGCAGAAAACACTAAGGGGTTCAGATATTCATTCTGACAAGTATTCTTCAAGACTTGGGGTTGTGGTCTGCATTTTAGAGGGATCTAGATTCATCTGGAGACCATTTGTAAAAGCCTTAATGATTTAGTTTAGAAGAGAGAGTGCTGGAGCAAGTCTGACATAGGCTAAGAGGCAAAGCAATTTGTTAAGTGAAAAAAACATCAGTTAGTTGAAAAAATGTTGCCCATAAGTTTCGATTCAATTTTGACTAATTGCAACTAATGAAAAATATGCATATAAAAAAAGATAAATAAAAACACAGTAACAAAAAACAAGAGAAGTTGTAAATCCAACTGGTGAGAAATATTTTCCCAGTACCTGTTTGGAACTATTTGTCAGTACTGGGACATTGCAAGCCAGTCAAGTTTCTTGGTTAAATTCTACTTACAACATTTGGAGTAGTTTAGAGATACACTTAGGGGAACGTGTATAATTTTATGGTATAAATTGTATATAGTGTATATAGTATAAATTTTTGAATTCTGGATATACTGAGTGATTGTTGAGTCAGAACAAAAAAGAAAAGTCACTGTTTCAAGCACTGCTTTAAATATGTAAAAATAAGGCTTTTTTGTTACTGTGAAATTTCAATTTGGAGAAACACAGTCATAGTATTAAGTCATTGAAGTCTATAACAATTACTGATGATGTTTTTCTTTCTCTGATGATAAAACGTGAATACGTTTGTCACATTTAGAGCCCTAAATTGATGGATTAATATAATGTTATGACTGGATTGGAATTTGTCTGGTAGTTTGTAAATCAATCATTATTATCTGTTTGCTTTTATTATAAGGAAAAGGGAAGATACCAAGCAGTCAAATATTTACTTCAGGTTATAAAAAGCCTTATTTATCGAAGTAAGTACAACTATAAATAAAACTCAGATGGAAAAATGTGAATAAAAGTTTTGATCTTGCATTGTATGGGGAAGAGAAAAAACTGCAATAGTGTGTCTTTGAGGAAGAGCACAGCTTTAATGGAAGCTTTGTGTTTCAGTGGAGAAATAAAATTTTCAGCTAAAACAACCAAAGCAATATCTAAGAGGGAAATAAGAATGACTATAAAACTTTAAAAATTAGCATTGTATAGAAAACTCTTAAGGGAGTCTAAAATAATTGTTTTAGAAAGGACAAGAGTAGAAAAATATATAATATTTCCTGTATATAATAGTCAAAGGATGACAAAGTCCATTTATATATGGGGGTGTTACAAAGACGATGCAGGGAAGAGACAAGTATTCATAACACTTCTCTTCTGTATCTGAAAATAATTAGTTGATGTGCCACTATCACATGAGGATGACATACTGCCTTTGCATCCACTAAGGAGGATATTAATTAACAATGTTTAAAGATAAACATTTCAGACAGGAAGCCTGGATGATTTGCTACAGCCCAATACCAGTGGTTAAGATGCCTTTCTTGCTAACATTAATATCTATAAATGTGGAAGATTATAATACTTCTGAGAGATATTTGAAATAGACAAGTGCAGCATGCGAAACTTGTTAAACTGTGCTCAGCCTTAGGCACTGAAATAGAAAGGCCTAATACTGGATTTGATTAAAGAAAACTGTAAAGCAGTAAGTTTCACATTTTTCTATGGAAAACAGGTCTTGTTCAAGCAGATTATTGCTTTGATTGCTTAAGGTAACCTAAAAAACTATCTCAATGGTATTCATTTAATGAGATTTCAATTTTAAAAGGACTGTAAAATAATATCAGTAAACCAAGTGTTTGTTAAATAAATTTGAAGTCAGCTAGTGGATGTCCCATAAAATCACCTCCAATAGTGGTATTTCTAGTAGATTTGTTGTGTTATGCACTAGACTGATTAAAGTGTTATGTAGAATTTATTACCTAAAAAAAAAATAGTAAAAAAATTGTTGACTATAACATGATAGGGACTGTAAGAAGAGTAAAAATTTGATTTAATGACCCTACTTTGTATTATTTCAGCACATTTGATTTAAATAAAAGTAATTTCTGTTTTCCAAAGGAAAAAAAAAGAGTAAAGAACCAAACTGAACTTGTTTTGAAAAAAATCTGGATGTAGCAGACAAGATGAACTCAGAAGAAACTATCAGTGAGTAATTCCTTCCTTTAAACATCTGTACATGCTTTTCTGAAATGAATAATCTTGAGTGGGAGAAAATGGGAAGTGCATGGAAGTTATGGAACACTGTGTATTGTACACAGTTCTGTTGTCTGGTTCTGAAAAAGGAATTAAGGAAAAAGGAACAATAGAACAAAAACCCATCAGAAAGTGGTGGAGTGTGGAATGTAAAATGCATTAATGTGAGAGCCTTTACCTCAATACATCTAGGTCATCAAAGAAAGCAACATAATGAGAGAGAACAGCAGCTCCCTGAGAAGGAAAGGCAGAGTACTTAACCCTCATGAGACAGACCAGAAGGAAGAGCAAATGTCTGGAACCAAAAGTCAGACAAATTCAAGTAGGAAGGGGAATTTGTGCCTTCTTTGAGGGAGGGGGATGAATCACTTGGAGAAACTGTCAAAGGAAGTGTTGTTTCTTTTCTAATATTCCCCATCCTGCTGTTCTTGGCTCTAGATTGAGAGACTGTTTAGAAAATATGCTTTAGTAGGACACTCTTTAGACTTTATCAACTCTGATTTTAGACTCCTTACGAGGTCAGCTAGGTAAAATTTAACGGTCTTTCATTCAAAGGGAGGGAGCTGTATGTTGAAACAGTCTTTATCTGCATTGATACCCAAAACAGAAAGAGCACCTCATGCTGTTAACTCCTCTGCTCCTACAAAAATAACAGAGGACACTACATCAATGCTTCCAAAATTAGGAGAACTGGGTGTAGCTGTTACTTGAGGTTCTAACAAAATGCATTTCTCTTTCATCATTACTTAGTATTGTTTGAAATCTTGTCTGAAGTCAGGAGCATACAGGCTAAAAGCCAGCCTGAGGGCCAAGCTATAAAATGTATATTTAATCTGAACATTGCTGTTGATTCCTTCTGCTTGACTATAGTTTAAGGTCTTGCAAATAATAAATGCTAAAGATATTTTGGACAACTTCTTCTTTCTATTCTGCTTCATATAACACAAGAGCACAAAAATTTCTACAGTGATGAATGGCTCATACTTTAGCCAGAGTTAACTTAATCAGCAGTGACTAAATAATGAAGATGCTGCACATTGGTTTCAATAAAAGCAGTGATTTCAAAATTACCTTCCCATTTCCTATTAAAAAAGGAGTAAAGAAAATTGCTCTCCTACTTTGACTAAAATGGCCAAATGCTAAACAAGAACTTGCATTTTTGTGTTTGTTATCTTGAAATGTAAGAAAAAGCAGTTGTATTTTTCCTGAATTATCTCATTTATTTCTATGCTAGTTACAACTTATTCAATATTGCAAATGGTAGGCAGGAAAATAAAATCCTTCTATAAATTTTAAGTCATCAGAAATTCAAAGTTCAGAGGGTCAATAATAGAATCTTCCGTGTTTGGAAGACATAAATACAGCTAAGCAGTTAATGCAAATTTCTTCATTGTTAACAATAATCTGTCTTCTTGCAATCCTACTCTTTGGCAAATACCTTTTTCAAATAATTCATTCCAATCCATTTCATTCTCCTCAAGAATGAAAGTAATTATTTTTTTAAGCTACAGAAAGTGTATGTTAAAAATGCACAGGAAATAATAGGGGGACACAGTACCAGTTTAAGTACAGACTTTTTTTGAGCTGATTTTTTTCACTTTCTTACCTGGCAAGGTAAGAGCAATTCAGCAAACGTATGGAGCGGCATTGGTGTCAAGAGGTACTATAGTCATGGTGCTCAGTATGTCAATATTTAGTATGTAGGTACCCTTCAGGGTGTCTAAAATGTGTGCTTGTCTAATTGAAATGGTGGAAACCAGAAGAGAGCAATGGGATTTGGACAGCTGGAAAGGAAACAACCTAGGTAATGTGAGCAGGGCTTCACAGTCATTAGTATCTTGATAATTCTGCTTTTATCTTTTTATTGAATAGCTGTAAATCTTGAGGAAGGCCTGGAATTATGTAGATGAAGAGTTGATTCATTGTGACTGAGGTGCTAGTGGTAAAGAAGATCTACATAAGTCTTTTTCTGAATGGAATCCTCATTTGTATAATCACAGATTCACCAAGAAGAAAAAAAGGAGAGGCAGCAAAGACTTCTGAACACCATTGTGCTCAGAGACCAGATTTCTTACTCTTTGGTAACTGGCTAGTACCACAGGCTTTCAAATTTAGGGTTTTCCATGCATTTCTTTTGAATCACTGTCATGAACTGACCCCATTTTTATCTTGGGGACTGTTACTCCACAGATGTTGAATGGGTACTGCTGATCTTATGTCTATTGTCTGTGTCACTGTGTAATACATTACTTGCCATGGAACTCACAAGGCAATGCTTTCACTAATAAACAGCTAATTGCCAGGAATGCAGCTGGAAACTTGTTTAAATGCAAATAAAAAAAATTTGTATGTTATCAGAGGAAAAAACCTAATGAGGGGAAACCACTTTGAGGCTCTTTAGATATGTATGGAGATATTGCTCCAGTAACCCTTTGGAGGCTTGAACCCAAATTATGGTGCTGACTCAGAGATTCAAAATTCACTAAATAAATTGGAGGCTGGATTTATCTGCTCAGTCTTGGATTTCAGAATTTTACACAGCTCTGCTTCCAACATCCATTTCCAATCTCAGAAATGATTGATTTGTCTTTGTTCCAGTCCCAATAGGACTTTTCATATAAGAAGCAGGTTTCCCAATAGTAAACATGGCTTCAGGCATCTATAAAATGAAGCACCTGTCCCTGAAGAACGAGAGAACTCCCATCAGTACTGTAGGCTAAAAAGAAAATAACTGGCCCAAATAAAAAGCCTGTGCTACAAGTCCCCACAAAAAAAGGAACATTCCTATTCTAGCATGACTGCAGTGTCCCACCATACCACACCAAGGAAGACAACATAAATAAACTGGTAGAAATGCATTAGATGTCCCTTGTAGAAGAAAATCCAGTAGGAATATTGAATGTTTTTTTGGACTGCTGTCAAGCCAACAGCTGGTTGCAGGCACAGTTATAGCTTTGGGTATTGCAGAGCTATGGCTCACCAAAGTGTTCCATGGCTTGCTGATATTTTGGGTACTTCTTTTTTCAGAGGCCCTGTTTTTTTGCAGCACCATAAAACAGAATTCAGCATTCAGGCTGTAACTTCTGGCTTAGGGTGTTCCGAATGGAAAGCTGCATGTTGAATATGAGAGCAATAGAACACCTCCTTTCTTCTTCTCATCTTGTAATGTCTGTATGAATATTTTCAAATTCCTCCTTTTGATTGAAGAGATTTTGTACTTAGGAGGTGTGGAGTGATTCCTCATATCATTGCTTCTAGTTCAACCCAAACCCTTAAAGAACTTTGAAAAAAAAATTAGTTTAAGATTGATGTCCTGTTGTTACTGTTAGCACATGGCAGTAGTTATGAAAAGGTCAGGAAAATGGATGAAATAGAAATGCATGGTTCTTTCAAAGGCTCCAGGGTAGAGAGGTGATCTAATGCACTTGGAGCCAAGCGGTGCAATGGCAGGAGGAGAGGGGAAGCTGCTTGTAAAGAATGAGAGGAGCCGTTGCTGCAGTTACTGATGTGTGTCTGTTAAAGTCATGCTTCCCTTCGGTGTGTCATCAGACTGCCGTGATGCAGAGCAGTAAGCAACGGCAAGCGAATGTTTAGGAAACAAAACAAAGAATGTTTAGGCCACACCCTTTCCCGAACCACATCAGGAGCTGAAAAGCTGAAAAGTTTAAGCTGCAGTTTTAAGCTAGAGGAAGGACTTATAATGGCTGCTTTAATTAAGATGAGCCCATGGATGGAGAGCCCATGTGGCTAAGAAATGTGTTTTGTGCAGGGGCCAGAGGTCCCTTGCTGCAGAGTCCCAACAGGCTGTGCAGTGAGGTTGGCTAAGGGAAGGGTAGAAGCCTCTTGCAGGAAGCACTGCTATAGAGATGTGGCTATTTCAGCCTTTGCCATGGGGACCTAGATTACATTTTTCACAGATGATTGGCACCTGTTCCCTGTGCTTGACAGAGACCTTTAAATTGCAGGAGGAATCCTTGAACTGTGCTTTCAACATAAGGCTCTATAGAACGCTAAGTACTTTCTGAAATAAGGTTTCAGTTGTCTTATATTGAACATTCACACAAAATGGAACATTTTGACCTTGTTATTTCAGAAAAAGAAGAAATGCAGCACCAGTCACTCACAGTACTGGGATGTTTGAGAGATGTGCTGAATACTGTTTGCAAACTATTTGACAGCCTAAAAAGATCTGGACAATAAGTGCCCATATGTTGAATTGTATTTTGTTGTAAATTTGTAACTGTTATGTAGAGCATCTGTGGCTGCATTTGAGCATTTAGGATGCCCCCACACCAAATGATCTAAAAGTAATCCCTTCTTTCAAAACACTTATTTTATAAACAGATAGATCAGGACTTTGCTGTAAAAGATTTTGCTCTTAATAGACTATAAAATCAGCTATTCTCATGTAGACTGCTGACTCTTCTAATTGCCTTGTTTAAATCAAACATTGTTTTCCAACTTTTTTTGAAGAGGATATTCACAGAGGTGGTAACAGGGACTAGTTCAACTAAAAATATACAATATAGTTTAATTAATGTGTAAAGCTCACAGAAAAAAAATCACTCCTAACTGCTGCATCATTAAGATTAGAGGCTGAAAAATCTTCCATCCTGAAGGTTCTCAATATAAAAATAAATCTGTGAGCTTTACATGTTTCATTTTTCATTTTTATTTCCATTCAGTTTTACTGATTGAGCACAAACTGTAGGAACCCCAAGTGTGTGCACACAAATGAAAAAATAAAGTACCTTTTTTATAAGCCTCAGAAGCTTCAGAGGGACTGTATTACTTTCACTCAGCAAAAACTACTTTAAAAAAAGAAGATAAAACCATATTTGATAGCTGCTGAAAGAGGGAATAATCCAGATACAGACATTATGGCACAACATGCCATGCAGTTTCAATCTGCTACACTTTAGTAGCACATCAGTCACAATGAGCCCATTGTGAAAGGTTTTTCTCCTATTTTTGTAATTTTTAGGAGAACCCTGGAGGCTTTGGGAAATATGTATATTTTTGTGTGAGAGAGCGTGAACAAACTGCCTTTGCTATAATCTGAACAGTTGCTGATTGATAATTCTTATATGGATCCTAAAATGGAGATTTCCCAGCTGTGCTTAATGAGACTTATCATCTCGTCTAACACCTATAGCTCCTGAAAGACTGCTCCAAATCTCATCAGACCTGAAACATGAGATGGGTGGACTGAACCATGCAAGGGCACTCTCCACAGAGCCCTCATTCAGGCATTGTGTGTCAGCATTTGCCGGCAGACAGCATTTGGAGTCAAGTCAGAGACAGACAATGACAGATTTAGCATCTTGCTCCAGTTGTAAAGGCAACCCAGTGCACATGCACAGACTTGTAGCATGAGGAACATGCCAAGGAGCTGCCAGTGCCTCCCTGCTATAAACAGCACCTGTGCTGCCAAATGGTGGTGCCATTCCATGGCCAGCTCTTTCCATGCTGCCTCCAATTTATGAAGCCAATTCCCAGGACCTCTTTCTCTGGGGGTGATTGCATAGCAGAATTAAAAATTAGAATGCCAGTGCCCCCTTACATGTGAGCAATTTGCTTGACCACATGATGGTGTGATCAAGTACGGTCTCTGCTCACTAAATAAAAGGCATTTTGTTCAAGTAGTGGGATGAAGAGCACACTCTGTTGTGTAGATCAGCCTCCAAAGTCTGGCTTACCTACAGATTTGGGATAAAAGTTTCTCTGGCCTTGTCTGTTTGCTTCTCTGAATTGCCTTCAATCAAATCTAACCAGTGATACAGAACTCAAAAGTTGTTCACATCCCTCAAGTGCAAAGACCCACTTTTTTCTCATGTTACATTTCTCTGATACCAAGTCAAACTCACTTGCAAACATCAGATTCTTTTCTTCTCCTCTTGCCAAAACTTGCTTCTTCTCAATATTCTGCGTAAACATTAGGTTAATTTCCACGGCTTGCCATTGTGTGACACACTCTGCTATTTTGTTCGTCCTTAGAGGTAATGAACAGAAAATGGCAGTGGGATTTTCTTCCATTTCCTACCCACACTGCTGTGAGACAAAATGCCCATAAGAAAAAAGCCCACCAAAATTGCCCTTATGCCTGCTGAAGCTGTTGATACAGCCAGCCCAAGACATTGTATGTACTGCCTTCTTAGGCTGAGGTGTAACTATGAATTTAAAATTGGCTTTTGCATAGAGATTTACTGTGCACGAGCAGTCTATTTAGACTTCAAATCCAGATACAGGCCTCCAGCAGTGAGTTAACCAAACCCCCAAACCTCCAATCACTTATAAATACACCTCTGCTTCAAGAAAACTGTAAGGAGAAATACCCTATGCTGAATGTTGTGTATGTGTTTTGTACTCTGCTGTCTCATAGAGGCATTAAGGGAAAAGTAAGTGGGAAACTGTGTTAGAAAATGCCAAAGTGGTGATTGCCTGGGGAACTTGAATTCAGCTCTTTTTGCAGTACACTCACGTCAGTCTTTGAGCACACTAATAGATAGTTTTTTTTCCAAATTTATTTTGTTTCAGCATGGAAAAAGCAATTAGTATTTTACTGTTATTCTCCACTTAGAAAATATGACTGGTTATACTGTAGCTGAAATTAAATTTTATAAATTACATAGTAAACTTCATCCTAAGCATATATAGACAAAATGTTAAGCAACAGGGAGAGCCCCGCAAAGAGAAGTCTTGGGTTACCTTAATGAATGAGAATACTGTGAATTTTTAAAATAATAATGTTGAGAAAATTGCAGAAATTTTTAGATCTTATCTGCATCTTTTCTTTAGTATCTCATATACTGATTTTATTCTTGATCATAATACAGAAAAAAAAAGTTAATATTGAAAGAAAATGCATTGGTATTTCATGGCTTAGAAAATCTGAAAACTATTATCACATCTGAAAACTGTTTTCACAATGTTATCTGAAGTTCTACAGTATTGCCCTGATGCATGAAGGAAAATGTGCCTGCAGAACTCAGTGATAACTTCATCTGCAGGAAGGCTGCTACTTGCAACATAAACCCAACCACCTGCTCTAGTCCAGGCACTTCTGCAGCAATGCAGCTCTGGGGGCAAAATCTGACTGTTGATTATGTAACAGTGACCACTGTGAGCCTGAAACTGGGTCTTTATGGGAACTGGATTCCTGCAGTTTGG
>WBND01000600.1:4482-16129 GCA_013398595.1 Tychaedon coryphoeus | reverse complement strand
ACCCAAACCAGATGCATTTTTCCTGTAAATAAATGATCAGCAAAATGGCTACATATCATTTTAAATTTATCTGTGCAGACATGTATTTGCCTTAACGAGCTGCATTACATTGGTGAAATAAACTGCTGAGTTTCATGAAAATTGAAGCACATAGAATTACTCTGTCCTTCCTGCCTAGCTTTGTACAACCCATAAGTTATAACAACCAGCAAACTTTGCCAACAAACAACCAACTCCAGGTTTTGTTATTTTCCTTCCCTACTAATCTTTCCACAGGTTCTGCTGGACCCCACTATTCCACTTTTATCACCAAGCACAAATAGCTGTGGAGCAGTGTGTAACATCTTTCCTAGAACAGTCTCACAGGGAGATTGTGTGGGTAGGTGAAATATTTTTTGAGATATTTTCTGATGGTTGTGTTCTGCCAACTGGCTCGTCTCTAAAACTATTTTCAACATATTTTTCAATCCAAAGTTCATTATTTTTAATTGCCAAAAAAGGTCATGTGTGTCGCATGACAGGACCATATTTACTCTTATGAAAGAGCCAAAAGTGGTCTTCTAGTAAGAGTCACATCAAGGGTCTAGTTAGAAATATTTTCTTAAAAAGGATAAAAAAGACCTTTTATGGCAAGTAGTACCACTGAACATCTAGAACACATCTGTGATGAGCTGCTCCCAGTTGCCTTTCCAAGTAGACGACGTCCTTGTTTGCAGCATTTCCTATTCAAACATCTGGTGTTTTTAAGATGTTTTTGGGGGAAAATAGCTTTCTTCTGCTGTGCCCAGAGACCAAAAGGAGCTTCTCTCTAGGAGAAGGCTGTCATGCAGGTTGTTCTGCACAAATGGAAAGTGAAGGGAACTTTTGCCTGTATGGCATAAAGCCAAGTGCACCAAAATAAGGTACTGTGATTCCTGTGTGAATCAGAAATGCTTCTGCCCTGGCTCTGAAACTCTGTCATAGATCTTGAAAGAAATTTCTTTATAAATCCCTTCTTACTCCTTTGCCTTCACCTCTAATAATATTCTCCCTGAAGCAGTTTCATGTTTAAAAAAGCCTGTGAGTGCTCCTTTATAGAGACCATTTCACAGGTGCAGGTGTAGAGTGTCCCTTGTGTGGTATCTGAATGCCCTTTACTAGCTAGAATAATGTTTTAATGCATTATCTAGCAGGCAGCAAACAGCATTTTCTCCCAGGAGGCTGTTACATTCAGCCAGCTTGTGTGTAATGAGCAAGGTGGCCATTAGCTTAGAATTCTGCTCATTGCTCTGCACTGATTAATACAAACTGCCCGTGGTCCTCAACATTGCAAGTATTTGGGAATTGAACATTGTTTACATAAAGAACCGTTGTAAAACCTAAAGATGACAATATATGAAGTTTTTTCTTTTTTTAAACCAGTCGAGCCAGCTAGCTGGGGAAGTGAGTGGGAAAAGATAAAATGAAGAAAAGGGCAAGTGGGAACAAAAACAATACTTCCTTTGTGCAGATGGTTTTTATGAGTATTGCTGTCTAAACTTGGTCTTTGTTCAGCTTTAACTCTCTGTTGCTTTTGTAGTCATGAAAGACAAAACTAGACCTTAATTTAAGTAAACTTCCTATTTTAAAGTGTTTCATAAGACTAGGTTTATGTACAACTTTTTCAAAAGAGCTGAAACGTATTCTTACAGAGAAATAAATGTCTAAGTTGTGCCCTCAACTGAATGGATCTTAAGCACTTACTGAACTGTTTTCACTAATTCCATAGCCAGTCATTGGCCCAGGCTATGCAGCAAAATCATTAAAGTTACCAAGGCCACATGGCTGATTGTACTCATCCTTTTCTGTGAGCAAACCAGTCTTATATGCAAAGGGAGGTAGAAATAAACTGGACAAGAAACATGCTTATGAAACATATATAAAAAAGAATCCTTTCATTCCTGTATTTCACAAACCAGAAGATCACGCTCTTACCTTGAAAGTTTTTGTGTTAAGGTCAATTCCAGCATTCAAAGTGACTTTCTGAGCCATTAACAACTGCAGAGCAGCCTCATATCATCCTTGTATGGGAAGCTGTCCTTTATTTATGCAAGCTGAGGCAGGAAAATATTTACAGACTGCCTGATTTTGGATGCTGCTTATTATAGTGGGACGTTTTCACCATTGTTTTCAAAGTTTAACAATAAAATTCACAGTGCAGACATGAAGTTGATTATTAAATCTTGGATTTGCTTTCCTTTACCTGAGGCCAAATCACAGGTCTCTTAAGACAGATGTGTGTGTGTGTGTACATGCAGATAAGAAATTGAAATCCACACTTGTTGTTGTTCTGTTCTTATTGATTCTGTCTATGATTTTTGTGAGGAAGCAAATCTAGAAGTGATTTAAAGTGGACAAAGTTTCCCTGTTTGGCCTCAAGTCAGCTGTGAAGAGTTTCAAATTATATCTTGTCTTTATGAGTATATTAATGCCAAGAAATCCCAACTAACAGACTTTCAGGTTCATTTTGTCCTAACTCTCAGAGAGGTTACCTTCTTGCCTGCTTGACATGGTTTGCCCTGGGCACGTTATGAAGGAAGCCTGGAGATGGCCATGTGCTGCAGTCTGCCTCCTCACTCTGCTATGCCTGCTGGGGACTCCACATGACTCACATTTGCAGCTCACAATTATTATTTCAGAAATGTCCTTTAAAAAAATGTCATATGTAAACAGGAATAAATGTGAATTTTGGAATGCATCCAGCCATCCTGCACCGAGAAGACACATTTTAAGCAAGAGGAGCTTAAAGAAAACCCTGAAGAGAACAGTCTTAATCTTTATATCTGTGTGTATATATATATATGTTTAGTGAATGTGGTAGTGTCTCTCTCTATATATATTCTTCTGTGTGTATATATGTGCGTATATGCTTTTTATATATGTACATATAAAAAAGTATGTATGGGTCTATCTCCATGTGAACACTTGAGAAAGAGCAAAGCTGGGGATATTAAAGTAGGCAATAAGTAGTCAAAGACCAAACATCTCTGTTCAGGCATTTTTTGCAGTTTTACATTTTGGCTGTTTGTTATTAACTTTGTTAATTAGTTTGTGCATCTCAAATTTTAGATGATACTTCAGGAATTCAGGGATTATAATGGGAAAAATTTTGAAGTATAATATGAAGCAGCCAGGAACCAGATTTAGTTGATCTATGTAGTCTAAAGTATTATGCAACAAAATACTCTTATTAAGAAGGGTGCTCTGTTGACTTGACACCTTCTTGCCTCACACTGATGTTGTTTTTATGCTGACGAAAAATAAGAAGTTTTAAATGCTGAGTTAAAGAAAAAAAATTCAAGGAAAAAGAAAGAGACAGGAACAGCTTGGTTGAATGCTTTTCTTATTTTCCTGATCTCTGAGCATTTGTGGACCTCTTGCTTTTAAGTTTTGGGTTTAAGTACCACCCTATAATATATAAAGACCATTTCAGACAGTGGCTTTGCTGGTTGAGGACTCCAGTGCTGCAGTGCCTGTCTGGCACACTCTGTGTAAGGCATTAGTTTCATCTTAGTATTTCCACAAGCATTTACATTTCTTAGTGCAAACCTATAGATCTTTTTCCACCATAGTTTTGACATCATTAATAATGACTGTACCTGAGGAGTCACCTTGAAGTAAATTTTGGGAATTTATTTACAGTGATCTTAATCCACGGAGTAACAGAAATAGAAATAGCACATTGAGAAGGGGAGGTTACCAGATACCTAGAGGGTAACTTCAGAGTGATGAGTGATCATCACCTATGACATAAGAGCCCAAGAGGTGGTAAATCAGCATCTTGTCCATTAAATATTTTAGCCAAGTATTTAAAGGTAGTGGAAAAACCTATTCATGTCACCCATTTCATAATTTCTGAAATGTAAAACTAGACCCCTGAGGCCAAAAAAGGCACACATCTTCAGTGGTATCTGGATGACTCTTAGTGGTAGAGAAAGTGAAATGGATGAAGATCCACACTTTCTCTTAGTCCTGCACTAGAATTAGTAAACTTCTCAGTGCTGTTGACTTAGATCTGTTAGCTTATTTATAGTGGAGGCTATGCGAACTTTCAATGGAGACCTCACTGATAGTGTAAATTAGCCTTGGGTATAGGAAAAGCGTTATACTATTTTACTAGTGTTGACACAGGAGCAAATGTATTCAAGTTTCGATCTTTGTGTGGCTGGCTGAGTTTTTTGCCTTTTAGGTAATTATGAAAATTCCAAAAATTCCCATATGTAATTGTTAAAAAATTTTTAAAGCAGCCAGGAAAATGTGAATGCTTTCTAAACTCCCTTTTAAAAAGGTATCCATAAGCTACAGCTCAAACAACATCAAAGTCTTCTAATCTTGATGCTATTTTTATTCACTATTAGTATAATTAGCTCTGTGAATCCGAGGGTATCACTTCAGTCAGGGAAATAGAAAAACTAATTAAAGACATTTTCAAATAGCCTTTTACAGACAATATTGCAGTAGGTAAGACAAAACTGTTGGGGGAGGCACTGGGAGCAATTTTAGGTAACTTGCAGATGGGTGAAGTACTTCCATTTTTATTCCTTAATATGTGTCAGTATTAAGACATTGGGGCAAAAAAAAAAATCAGCATTTACTTCAGATAGACATAAAGGAAAAGGAAAAAAAATGAGTAGATCAAACTGCAGCCGGAGCTAGAAGGTACAGTCAAAAACCTTGTTAATTTAGATTGCTCTGAGGTGGCTCCCCATCTTCAAAATTATTTTTGAGGGGGAAACAAAGGACAACGCAATGCCTTTTGAAGTCAGAGTCCCTTTTTTCTTCTGGTAATGAAGTCTGACAGACTGTCTTTGATCTTTGAAACAATCTACAAACTTGTACAGCTTTGATCACTAACATAATGGATGCGGCGTTATTTCCTGTGTGTGTGGAAAGTGGGTCTTAGCCAGCCTAGTTAGTACAGGTGCTAACTGAGATACAAAGAAGCCTTACCCTGAGCATGGAAGTAAGGTTTGCAGACAGAAGACACACCTGCATTTATATCCTGTCTCTTCAGAGTGAAAGCCTGCAGTGGAGAATCACAGACCGCAGCGCTCTGCAGTGCTGCCTCCTCTTGTCATACACTTGTGGTTTTACAGGATTAACAGAAGTAGGTTATGTTTATGTCTCTCAGTTTGTATAAGCTTTATCTCGCTGTGTCATATTTCTGGAGAGCCTACTGGTGCTTGCCAGCAGACACTCTATTAGCACAGTAACATGATGATAGCATCCCCTTTCTCTCGGTGGAGCACCGTGGTGAGCACAGCCAGGCAGACACAGGAAATGTGCCTGGGAAGGACTGCTTCTCTCTGCTGGGATGTCTTAGGAAAATCCATCTTTTTGTTGGAGAAACAAAGCCCAGATTTAGGCCTGAAATTGCAGTTTGATTAACTGTTTCTGAAATAAAGGGGGGAAGTATGCAACTTCATGGCATGTTCATAGAACAAACGGGCCCCAAAGTTCTGCACCCTGAGCTCTGGATTCACATATGTGATGTTGCTTTAATTATAAGCCATAGATATCATCAGTTATGTTAATTTAGAAGGCAATTTTTTTTCTGTCTTATTTATGATAGCATTTTAAATGCATGGCTCTTCTCTGAAAGCACTAAGTAGAGGAGGGCTGGGGAAGGATTTTTGAATACAGCTTATCTGCCTTTGGCAATGGACATCATACCTGCCTGCATGTGCAAATAAACTGTTCTTGCTAGTGGGTGGTGCTTTTATACAGTGATAAACTGCAACAAGAGCAAATGGGATGGCAAAAAGTTTATGGGATTAAGGCTCTATGACAAGTGTTATAAAAATATTTTTGAACCACCATATTCTGAGAAGGATAACTGAGATCACCACACTAAAATTATTTGCTTGGTAATACGTCAGGCTCATTTTAAAGAACCACACACTGGAGTTCAGGACTTACTAAAGGCTTCTGTTTTCAAAAGAATCCATCTAGTGTGATGAGTCTAAGCAGAAATAGATGTACCTGAAAAGTACATAAAAGGAACATAAATAGAAGCTTCAGGAAGAGTCTTGACCCCATATTCCAGGATATCAAGACTTGGTCTGTTATTTTGCAAACTCCTCCTGTTCTGGAGAGTGTTTCATACAATAGGGTGTTTTGAACCCTGCTGGTACAAAGTGGTGGAGCACCCAGTTATCCAGTTCAGTCTTGACAATCAGAAGCAGGCCTGGATATGTAAGCTTTCAGTTTAGCCATCAATACCAAGGGAAGAGAGAATGATTTTATGATTTTCTATGCTTTTGGTCTAACTGAAATATTTCAGAAGAGTGCTCTCTGAAAACTGGCTTCTTTTACCCATATGTGGAATCAGGTATCCGTGAACTCTATACTGAAATCCTCTATACTGAAATCTGTGTCGAACTTTAATGTTGTACTCACCTTTGCCAACAAAGGCATCCCAAGTTCAGGCATAAGGCAGGAGCACCATACTAGAGAGGAGATGCTGAAGAGGAGAAACACAATCCCATCTTCAGAACTGGCTTTAACAAACTTCTATTTTTCCACCTGGACAGCAGCAAAAGCTGTCTTTCCTTGGGTTGACATAGGCTCATTTTAGCTGTGACCATCACATTTTTATTCTGTTAATTCTTGCTGTGGCTACTCCTATATGGAGGCTTTATCGTTTCATGTTTCTAGCATTTTTAAAAATTAGTTTGTGAGGCCTTGTAAGGCCTGAGATATTTAGGAGTGAGAGAAAAAAACAAACTATCAATATAATGATAGTCAGTATGTTTATTATTCGTTAAAATGTCAATTCTTACAATTTTAAGGAAGCTGAATTTCACCTGAGGGAAAAAGTACCACCACTTCTTTAGCCCTCACACACCTAGACTGGGTGTATTTGATCCTGAATCATTGGGCATGTACCTATTGTACAAATAGGAGTAATGACAGAGCTCTGAAGGACAATTCATGTAGGTGCTATAGATCTCAAAATCAATAGAGTGCTGCAGAAAATAATGGAAACCGTAAATGTCATGATAAGGAAAAGCCATTAATGTCAACTTATGGGCAGGAGACATGAGTGACTGAAATCATGTGAAACTGAGATGACTGTACAGTGAAGGAGCAGTGTACTTAATTTATCTTGCAACAGAAGTCTTGTTGTATTACAGTGCTTTGAATAAGGGATATGTCCAAAATCATATGAGGGGCTTTTTAGGTTGTATAAAATGGATGAATTTATGAAATGGGGCAGAGTACCATCTTTTACTGCATTAGAACAGACTGAATAAAACATGAATATATGGCTGATGACAAAAACTCTTCTGTTGTACGTGGCAGGTTTTACTGCTTTATTGTTGAGAGGTTTCAAGTGTTTCTGCTCTGAGTGCCCCCAGTCCCATCCCATGTTTGGTTCAGGAAGCTATAGGTTCAGGAGCTGTGGTCTGTGCCTGGTCCCACCCAGGGCAGTGCTTGGGGGGCTATCTGCCTTTGTGGTGTGACTGTTACCCCAGGACAGGAGCAGCCATGGGCATTTCTGTGCCACCTGGACTGGCAGCTCAGGATGCTGTGCCCTGAGAAGGGACAGCAAGAGAGCAAGGCAGTGAGACACTCTCTAGTAGGAGGCAAAGTCTTTTCAGGACTTCATTAGCAAACATGGAACATTTAATTGTCTCCTGACTGGTTTTAAGTAGAGGTTTCTGACTGTAGCAGTCACCATCTGGTATTAAAATGTATGGTCTTTCAACTCGGGTTAATTTTGAAGCAGTAAGTCTATTCTACCCCACATAATCCTGAACATCAGACAGATTTCTCATCCTCCTGGATTTTGAGATGTGCCTGAATTTTGTCAAAGACTGTGCAATTGGACTATATCCCTGTATTAGGACAACTTCTAGTTTTTCTTTGCTATAGAAGGATATTAGGCAAAATTTCAGAAAGGAAAAAAACCCAAAAAATACCCACCAAACTGCAAACACAGACCCCCTCCCAAAAAATCCAACTCATGACAGAAATGAAAACAGGATTTTTTTTTTTGTCAGGGGGCCTCTGTTCTCCAGTAAGTATATCTGTTTACTTATTTAAAACTATGTGGTTTTTACTTAAAGATTTATCAGGAGATTGTCCTTGTTCTTCTGTTGGGTGGCACACATTTAAGTAGTTGAGTATTTAAAAAAAAAAAGCACTGGAGAGAAGATTTTCAGTTATAATGTAAGCTTTGAATCAGTGGCACCAGAGACAAAACTGGATTAATATAAATCCGTCAAGGGATAAAACACATTTGCAGATTAACCCTGACCTATGCTTAAAAACTCCCAAATTCTCTTTTCTCTATTGATTTATCTAAACAGGGCTGCCTGGCTGCACACAATGAAATGCATCCTCTGCAGGTCAATTAGCAGGCACCTGGATAAGATTCAGGCTTCTGTTAAAATCCCATTAGATACTTCTAAAGGCAGTTGCTGCATGTTTTCTACCAATATGAATATTGTATTTAGAAATGCAGAGTAGATGGTATGAAAATTCTGACAGCTATAAATCTTGGATTTGAAGCGGACAGCTTTATTGACTGCTGCTGTCTCTGAGATGGAGAAAAGGGAAATTCTGTTCTACTGTTTCGATTTAAAATGAGAGAGCACTATTTAGGGATGATTGATGGTTGAAAAGTGACTTACCAAGTGCTCCACAGGATTATATTACCCTAGATAACAGGTTAAACAGGAAAGAGAGGCTTCTGAATTCAAAGGCACTAAACATCATTTTATTGCAAATGAGAAAAATCAGTGCAAGTATGTCATGGACATGTTCATTTATATTCTAGACCAAACTAAAAGATCATTCTATAAATTGTTAATTCCAGTCTAGATGTGTACCACCCTGAACTACTGTCTGTGTCATGATACATTTCATAATTTTTCACATCCTGAGAAGAGATATTTTGAGTCCATACTGAAGCTGTTCCATGTCCACTCACCCTAGAAATGTAGAAAAAACTGAGATTATATCAACCTGTTCACTACCGTATGTTGGATTGCATCTGTCTTGTACCCACTGGAATTGTAATTGGGAAGGTCACCAGATTTTTTTTAATGTCAGGAAATTTCTTGTGAATTGAGGATAAAATTATGTCTCTATTGAATCAAAGAGCAAAAATTATTTTGCTTTCTGTGGAGCTAGCATTTTACTTGAACTTTTCCACATGTCTATATTTAGGTTATGCTCCAAAGAACACAGAGAACAGGTGGGAAAATCATTCAACCTGCCTGTATCTCAAGTTTCTGATCTATACAACTAGGTGGATAATATACACCTCAGGTATTTCACTAGTTATTAATGTTAAAGCATTTGACAGCTTTGAATTGAGATATAATCAATAGGAAGTTTTTAGACATTGTATTATTTATAAAGCTTTATAAAAATACAGTTGTATTGTATCACTGACTATAAACATGGCTCTCAGCTAGAGTTTATCAAGTAAACATTTTTGAGGGATGATTCCCTGTGCAGAGTGAAAGGTCTTGTTATTGAAATACGTTGAGGATTACAACTGACTGCAAGAGTTGACTGCATAGCAGCAAGGCCCACCTGCTTTTTAAATGGCTGCAGTCAAGCAAGAGTTAGGACTGGAAGAAATCCAGTGAGTTGTTCAGTTTCCACTAAGTGAGGGAACCTTTTACCATCTTTTATTACTCTTAACCTTTCAAGGTTATTTACTTAGAACTTTAAAGAATATGCCATTCCTACACATCTATAAAACACACAATATTTTTATACTTTGAACTTTCTGTTGGCATTGAACAAGCAAGATTTTTGATACTAGCTAAAATGTTACCACATTTATGAAATGAGAATGTGTAACCTCCCCAAACCTCCAGACAGCTTAAATTGCCTTGAAAAAAAATCAGTAGGAAAGGCATATTAGATCATGACCCTGTTTTGAAAGACATTCATCCTTGAAAGCAGACAGACATTAAACTGAAGTGACACTTGCTGTTGGTCTTAGGCAGTTTCTCTGGGAGAAACTAAAATACTGCTTGTTCTTGATGTCTTTAGCTGAAGTCCTATGATATGTCTTTAAGAATCAAAGTACTTTGTTGTTTTAAAGGCATTAAAATTTTAGAGGTGTCGAGGTATTAGCTAAGTGTCTAAAAAGTATAATAAATACATGCTTCCTCATCAATCATGTATGTGTTACAGAACCTTTTATATTTGTTTGTTTTATGAATTAACTTTACAGTTGGGTAAAAGTATCTTAATAAAATATTTGTTAGTATAAATATTGTTCGTGGATTGTTTAGACCATTCCTTGGATACACTTTCTCTCTGTCTTGTATGGTGAAGAAGCATGTAAAATATTGCATGTGGAAATTAAGTAGGCACAAAATGTGAGTGGAGGATTTACATATTAGAAGGAAAAATCCACTTTCTGGCAATCAGGCATATCCAGCAGTGCATTTTAAAGCACTCTTGCAAGTCTTGAGTGTTTGATAAGTCACAGAGCCAACAGGGACAGAAATCCCTTCAGAACAAAGGCTGCTGTTTGTTAAAAACATTAAGTTATTGCTATTAGAGCATAAAAATTTTGTCAGTGCTGCTGACTAATAAAAGCCTTGGGCCAGTCTCCTCAGAGGGAGGATGAGTGTAAGCTCACCACACCTGTCTTGTTCGCCAGATATTTATAAAAATGGAAGCAGCAAAAATGATGCTAAATACTGAATCACTGAGACTTACAGGTTCCTTTCACTGTACAAAATATTAACTTTAACTCTGATTTTTCATACTTTAATAAATTATGAAGGATACACTTATTAATCTTGAAATGACAAGGAGAAGGCATAACCATGAGAAATGTTATTTTGGAAATGGGTGCAATTGTGCCTTGGACCCTTTGTAGAAAGTGCCTTTTTTTTTTTTTTTGGTTATCAAAAAACATGTCACTGGCAAACATAGATAGTGTCTCCCTTTGGTAATTTTTCCCATCCATAAAAGACTAAACATTATGAAGAATTTATATCAGAATTGCTGTGAGGAAAGTTCAGATATACATGTCTTACTCTAAATTAACTCTCCACCATAACCCTGCAACCATAACACCATAAACAGCTCTGGCCGCCACCCGGCAGGGATTACATGGTTATCTGCAGGCCTCAAGTGAGATATTAACTCTTTCACTGCACAGATGAAACCTCCAAGCCTTCAATCCTCTCTCAAGCAGGAGAAAAGGGAAGAGTGAAGATTCAGAGAGAACAACATAGAGCCATGGAGGTCACTAGAGAAAGAAGAGTCAGTACAGAAAGAGGAGGTGCTCTAGCTTGGACTGGAATTCTCTTATAAGGCTATGTTGGAAATATGATGGATACATCAGACTCTTTTTCCCTGTAACTCATTGAAAAGCATGAGAGGTTGAAGAGTTCAAATCGTAGACATGAGCAAAGGCATCCACGCTGAACAAGCAGGTGTTGAAGTAGCTGTGATTCCATGAGAAGCTGGAACAGGGAGAGAGGAGGGTGATGAAGACCCTTTGCCCTCAGGGAAGATGTCTGTTCCCAGACATGAAGATGATCTCAGATGTTATAAATTTTCTCACAAGAGTGATATAGCTGTTCAATTAAGGAATTTTTATTAATTACAGCAAGCAAGACAATAAGCAAAAATCAGCGCTGGG
>WBND01000599.1:592548-611443 GCA_013398595.1 Tychaedon coryphoeus | reverse complement strand
CCACAGCAGTATATTTTCTCACAGCTTTTCACTATTAAAAGCTTCTTTTCACAGCACATCCCTATTTTGGAGATGAGAACCATAAAGTAAAAAGTTTGCATCACCATGATGTAAAGATGCAAAGTTGCAGAATAGCACGTGGGAAAAGCAGAGCTGGTGCTTCTTAGCACCCTTAGGAAGAGGGATCTATGTGGTAGTCCTGCCTGATGCTTCCAAACCAATCTTCACTAAGCAGATTTTGAATTAAAACTGATTTTCTACATTCATAACTAATTTTTAGAAGAATGAGATTGAGTTCTCGTAGCACTGTGTAAATGCAAGGGTTTGCATTTACAGCCACCAAGTCTTTGGGGTAGTAGAAGTTGCTTCCCCTGACAATCTGTTGGTGCAACAATCCAGTGTTGGCAGATTTTGGCAGTCAATGCTAAACACTGAATTGTCTCTAATGCTGCACATACTCTGGTTCTTGCAGGTGGGTGGAGAATTTGCCAGTGTTGCTATCAACCAAATGAAGAAATATGGAAGGATTGCAGTCTGTGGTGCCATCTCTCAGTACAATGACTCTGTACCTCAGAAAGGTGAGAGTCTTTATTGTATCTAAATTGATTTTCTCTTTGGTGATGGCAAAAAGACATAATGAAAGTCTACTGTTTACTTCCCTGTGCCATTTAAGTGTATATATGTGTATACATTTGGGTAACTAACTGCTGCTGTGGGACACTGGGACCATGCTCCTTGTTGTACATGCACTCATCCTCCTTTGTGCACACTATCTGGTGAACATCAGCTGTTTAGAAATGAAGGACTGGCTAGAATATGTAAAACAGAACTCCACATGGCCCTATGCAGATATAGATCAGCGGAAGGCAGGTGTGGTGTCATGATGCCATTTGTACAGTAGTATGCACTTTAAGATGAGATAATGGTTTTCCATCAGGTTTTTAGATGATGAAGCTTAAGGTTTTGAGGTTTTTTTCCGAGAAGATTTTACCTTCTAATAAAACTGCTGAGAAATGTGGGTGAATGAATATTCATTTTCAATATCATTAAATTTTCCAGATTTGCCTTCTGAAAGAAATAGGAGGACTCTATTCCCTTTGGTAGCTGACCAGCTTTGGACTCTCAGATCACTTTAAAAAAATGGAACAGGTTTTTGGTGATGAGGAAACTATCACACATTTTTATGATGAGGAGACTGCTTTTCTAGAGTTTATAACTTAAATTTTGGGAGTTAGAAAGAGCATGAGAGCCTGTCAGGCTATCAAACAAGGTCTTAAAACAGTTTTTTTGAGATTCAGCTTAAGTCTCTTAGGTGAAGCTGAGGCCATTTTACTTCTTAATGAAACTGCTTTCAGAATTGTTTCACTCCATAGCTTTATGGATCAAGCCTTTGTCTCCCCAGGTGACTCTTTGTCCATTAGTCTTCGGTCTTTTGTGCTGGAAATTCTTTTTGGAAGAAATACCTGTTGCTTCTGTCTGAAACAAAGTGATTCAGTGGTCTTTACTGGCTAAAAGCTCACTGTGTTCATTGGGTTTTATTCTGAATGAAACTGATATTGCAGGTGGCTTGTTGGTTCTTTTCCCTTGCAGGGCCTTATGTGCAGTTTCCCATGATTTTCAAAGAGCTTCAGATGGAAGGGTTTATTGTGAGCCGATGGAGCAGCCGGCGGAAGGAAGGTCTGCAGGCCCTCTTAAAGTGGGTCGTGGAGGTAAGGAAGGAGCAGTTGTTTCTAAGGTGTACTCACACTGCAGATTCCATCTTTGCAAGAGATCTCTTGACGTAGCTGTTTAGGTGAGATCCCAGCATGACACCTTCCTTCTCCCTGACTTGATCGTTGAGACTCTTGGAGACACTTAAACCATAGTAAATATATCTGATCCCTTCTGTTTTCTTGAGACCTCTGATATCAGCTTGTGGACTCCAATATAATCCAGAATACATGTAGGCTTTGAAGAAGCATGCTTCCAGATTAATTCAAAACACTTAACCTGATAATGAAGATTTTCATATTTAGAGTAATTCCCATATTTCTCATTCAGTCATTTGTAGTATGGTCCAGGATTTCCATTGCATTATTGTGCTGAAATTACTGGAAAGAATGAATGTTTTTATAGTAAAGGGACCTTACTAGGGAATTTCTTATATTTCATTTTTTTAGGGGATGACTGAGTTAGTAACCAGGTTGGTTCATGGTTGTGAAAAGTTTGTGAGTGTGAACAGTAAAGGCTAAGAGGCTCTACAAACATGAGGATTTGGGATGGGTCAGGTTTTGGTCATTCCATTTGCAATTCCATACTTCTGTATGAGTAGGGACAGGCCTGACTTTGAGGAAATGATCCACTACCTGTCAATTGTTTGGGGATCAAGTAGCAATAAATCTATCCTGATATGTTTTTACAGCAGTGACTTTTGCTTCCTGTTAGGACTCCAAGTAGAAGGTTTTACAACAAAAGCAGATGCTCACAAGAGCCCACCTGGTTTTGCAGTTGTCCTCGTGCATGCCAGTTTGCATGTTTCAAATGAAATATATATGCTGGAGAAAATTTTACTGCAATTTATTCAGTTTTGGTGGATGAAAATTCAGCAATTTCCTTTCTTTCTTTTGACAGGGAAAGGTGAAGTACCATGAACAAGTCACTGAAGGATTTGAGAACATGCCAATGGCTTTTATGGGAATGTTAAAGGGAGAAAATCTTGGAAAAGCTGTTGTAAAAGTGTGAAGATCAGCTTTTCTTGGGAGACTGGTACAGGGGAATGTGATTCTGTTAAATGGTTTTAATTCACTCATCAAGTCATATGATCAGTATGTTTCAATCATTTTGCTGGATGTTTGGTGGTCATAACTTCTGTTAATAATTTGGCTAATAAGTCTCAGTATATTTCGATTGCTTTGCTCTTGAAGAAATTGAGAATTGCTTCCCAGAGCTACACAAACAAAGTGCCTTAAAATTGATGAAAATCAGAACTGTAACCGATCTAATAATAGCTTGAACCTTTTTATGAGCAGGCTTGTAGAAAGGAAAATCAATTAGAAAAGCTTTGCTAACTGATGGCACATTTAATTTTTACACATTGATTTGACCCAGAACAAGGGGGATTTTTTTAAACTCATATCAAGGAGCAGAGAACAAGCTAAACTGACAACACTTGGGGATTCTAGCTTCCTCTCTAGCTGGCTTTTTATTTTTCTTTTATGAAACAGTATAGCTATCTCAGTTATTCTGAGAATATGGAAAGGGAAAATAAATCTCTTAATGTATATTTTGCTTGTGTTTGTGAAATATTTTCACTTCCTTGTCGTTAACACAGAGGAGCTAAAATATTACAAGGGCTTGTTTATCCCAGCAGATCTCAGTACAGGTGATATGGATAGATCACTAATTTCCTTGAGAACCTTGTAGTTGGTGTCCAAGTGTGGGGCTGGCCTTGCCATAGTGTTCACCCTAGCTCTCCTGGAAGGTGAGATGAATATGGTGGCCCCACTGTGTTAAATTGGTGCCCAGCAAACACAGTGCAAAGGAGACACACAGGTAGCAACACTAAATATCTTAGATGTTCTGAAAAAGAACAAGGACCTCTGGGATACAGAGAGGCATTGAAGGTGATGGTGATACATTTTCAGTCACTGTGGAGGACTTCTTGGTTAGTTTTAAGGTTTCATTACTGATCCTAGAAGAGAGATCCCAAGCAGCCTTAATATCTTTGCAGTGCCAGGATTAGATGCTCTGTATGTCAACAAAAAGAGATCACTTATTTAAGATGCAGATTGATAGTACATGCTGAGTGGACTTAACAAAACACACCCTGAAATGGAGGTCAGCTGGCCACTGAGGAAATAATGAATCATGGCACAAGTAGGCAACAGTGTTTTCTGAGGAGAATGAATTGACAATTTGAGTTAGCTCTAAAGCTGTGGTTTTACATAGGCCACTGAGGAAGATCTGTGGACTAATACCACTGCATATCATGTAAAGTAGTAAACTGAAAAAGGGAAGCTGTTGCCAGTAAGCTTCAGATGCACTGAGTAGAGGTGTGCTTTTGTGTGGTGGTTTTTTGTTGAGGAATTTTCAGAGGGCTTGCAAGTCCTAAAATATTGGACTGTTTTAAGTCCAGTGAGTTAATGATCTCTTGTTTCAACTAGAGTGATGATTGGGAAATGAATTAAGAATAGCCACATGAAGTTCCTGTCTCTTGGTCAGATCTTCAGAAAGATTTATCAGGTAGAATAATCCTGGCTCAGCTGTTTCCTCCTAAAATACTGATCTGTACATTCCCTTGCTGTGTGTAGATTTTATGTTTCATAAATAGCAGTTGATTTTGCAAGGCTGTTTAACCACAAAAATATAATTTTTCCCTATAAAACAAACACCACACAGCTCTGAACTTCTCTGGGGAATATGCCTATACCCTCCTGAAAATTCAAGTTTTCTGTTACACATCAGGAACACTTCTGCCACATGAGTAATGACAATTATATCCCTCATTGTCTGGCACTGGCTGGAGGTCTTGCAGTAGTTTCTTACTGTGTCCTTTGTTGTCCTCAAAGTTCTAAGTTTGTGGAACAATACCTGGATTTTTCCACATACTGAAAATAAAAAGGAAATATTAAAAATATAGGTTTTTTTTTTCTTGTGGCAGTGACACAAGGCAGAATGAAGGTCTCTCTTTCCCCCTGATCTTATGAGTACAGCCAGGGTAATGAAAGTTAACAAGCTGCCAACGCCCAGCCTGGAACAAAGCTGCAGCCATGTGTTGCTGGGGTTGGCTTTTCTGCCAGTAGATGGCTCTGTGTGTTTTTGGGGGCGGAGCACGGGTAGTACCATGCCGGCAGTCCAGCCTGTCCTCTGACAGTTGCACAGGGCCTGCGAGCAGCAAACACTGCCCGGCACCCCCTCCTCTAACACTATCATTCTGCAGCTGAGCTTAAAAGCATACTGGGAAAGGGTGAGCTCCGGTGGTCCCACAGGCTGTCAGAAGGTGTTGCAAGGGCTTGCCTCGGGCTAGGTCAGTTCAGCAGTTCTGCATTGCATGTGTTTGCAAAGGTGGAAAGGGTGCCAGCTCTGCCCAGGGTGCAGTGGTCATTCTTCAGTCACCTTGCAGCTGTGGCTGATACTCATCTCTGGTCTTTTCTGCTGCTTTTCTCCAGTCCACATGGCCACTGCATAAATTGCACTTTACAAGTAGGGTGGCAGTGGGATTCTTGGGACTTTATTATCCTAATTAATTGAGGATGTAATATATGAGAGCAAGAGGGAGAATTTATTTAATCTTAAATGTAAACAGTTACAGGCTTCATAATTAGTTGGCTAAATAGCTCTTCATTTATACATATCATTATTTCTAGAGTAGTGGTTTAGCTGCTGAACACCTTATGCTTGCCTGTGCAAAATGATGCAGTCTCTAGAATTGTTCCAGGCTAATAAATATCTGACTTTTGTGTCTTGTTCCTAAGCAATGTCAAGCTGGGGCTGGTAGCAATAACTTGTCTGAGCTCACGACATAGTGGGTGCCCTCCTTGGCCTGCCACACCAAAGGTGGCCTCAGGAAGCACTGGAAATTGTTCCAAAGGGCCATGGGTTGTTGAAATCAGGGAGCTATCCCTGGAATGCATTGCTGCCTGAGGAGCTTCTCTCATGGTCCCCCCATCATCAGTGCCCACAGGGGAGGGGTCATGAGATACCATGGCCCAGCCACGGCATCCATTCCTATGTGGGGTGAGATCTATTCCCTAGCTGGATCAAATCCAACCTTAAACCACCACCTCTGCCTGTATTGAAGCAAGCAAGCCGGACCTCGAATCCTTTGCTTTTATCTTGCTCCCATGACCCCTTACTTTATTTGTTCATCTCATGCCATGGGCTCCAGACAGGTTAGCTTGCTCTGGCCCTTACCGACAGTGTAGGGAGATGCTTCCTGTCCCTATCCTCAGCCCGTCATCACTAGCTCAGTGTAGGCTCAGCTTTGAGGAAGCTGAAAGACTTTGGAGCAATCCTGCTAAGTGGTGCTAAAACCTCCCATTGTGTTTCCCTTACCAGCAGGCTTCACAGAGTGAGTACTGTTCCTGGTGTGTGTCCTTGCTCTCCTCCAAGTTCCCTTCTCAGAGGAATTAGAAACAAAGAAAGTTGAAATACTAGGGTTCATTGTCTCGCTGAGCAAATGTCGAGGACTTACTCAAGTAGAGGGGAGATGGCCCAGGCCTGGTCTAAAGCTCTTCCTCCTTCTATGCCTTTGGACTTCACCACCCCCTGGAATCTGTTGATTCATCTGTCACGTGCATGACAAACGTTCCAATTCCTGTAAGCCAAGCAGACGGTGCCACCAGGGTAGTAGAAGCCCACCTTCCCCCATGCATTCCCCTCTAGCCCTTGAGGTGGTACCTCAAGGTACAGCCATCACCCCAGCACTGTCAGAAAGGTACAAGCACAAGGCATTCCCAGAACCTGCCTGTGTATACACACGTGTATAAAACACAGACAGCCATGGCCACCTTGTGGCGATCTGCATGTCACAGGCTTGCATTTGTCAGCTGCAGGTAGCAATAGAACTTTATGCAGCTCCCATGCCTCCCTCACCTAGTCTGTCTACCAACCTGGACCATAGGAGGAAAAACTGCATTTCAGGTGGATCTCCTTCTCCACCATCTCCTCAGGTTTTTTCAAATTTCTCAAGCTTATCAAGGTTTTGTTACTGGAGAGGCTGCAGGGCTGCTGCCACCACATCAGATAGAACCACTGACAGCCAGCTCCAAAAGGGACTTAAACAATGGCCAAAGCCAAGGCCCTCTGTGATATCCGATTTTAAATGAATGCTCTAAACTATAAAGGCAGGGAGAAAGGAATAAGAGCGCATGAGAAAAAGCATATTGTAAGACACCTTTATCAGGTCAGACTCTCCCACCCTTCACCAAGGGCCAGGGACCAGCACAACAGAATTAATCCAGCAAGTATTTCAACAGCATGCTGCTCAAGCCAATTCCTTTGGTGGCTGAAAGCTGCATGTCAACAGAGCACAACACAAAACTGCTATGCCAGTTTGTTGGCATTGGTGAAAAAATAGAAGTATTTTTTTAGCTTGGTAGATCCAGCTGTTTTTCATGTATGAACAGTTAAGAATTTAAACATTAAAATTATTACCATTACTCCTACTGGAATCATTCCAGAGGGGAATCAAAGTCTAACTTCATTCAGGTCAAGGAAAGAATGGAAAGCAGATGGCTAGCTGGAGTTGAAGTTGACTGCTGCAAGAGATCAGAGACATGTGGGTAGTTAAACACCTCACATGCACGGCATACACTTCCCCAGTGTACAACAGCCCTTTCAGAACCCCTGGGTGGAGATAAGGAGGTCACTATTCCACGGCAATTTGATCACTGCACAGTTCACTTGTCCACTCACTGTAACCCCTTGGACCTTCCTTTCATGTTAGTTAGTCCTCTCTCATTAAGCCTAATTATTCCAGCTACGTTTTAATTGCTGTACTCAAGGAAGTACTTCTCTTCCTGTTGGCCAGCCCATTATAGGCAAGCTATGTAACAGGCCTGCAGACGAAAATATCTTGTTTTTCTTGTTTGACAGCAAGGCAGACATCCCAGCTATTTCATAGCCAAATGACACAGACTACAGTCATTGCCTGAGGGGAGAACTTCTTCCTGAAACCCTTATCCCAAGAAGAAACTTGTATGTTGTTTTTTTCTCTGCCATGTACATCAAGTCTACCAAACATTCAAGTCAGTTGGCCATCTACCCACTTCCCTCTTACAGGCATCTTTGCAGATCATTGGATCAAAGCAGCCAATTCTGTTCGTGCCAGCAGCAGACCAGAGAGTTTAATGAAAGAGTGAGTGCTGTGCTACTGCCTGGCACATAGCAATACTGGCCTCACACCTTCACACAAAAACCAAGCAAAAAAATGCACCCACTGAACTCTCTATGAAGTAGCATTACTTTAATACTCATGTGGGAAGGCATATGGCCCTAGGCTTTAGCAAGGCTACTCATACCCATTGCATTTAGAACAAAATGTTTATTTGCTATACCTAGGCTTGTTAAAGACTGAAACACCCTGTCTTTGCCTGTTGAAAGATTCAAGCCAGTTGCCATCCAGAACTAGGGTTCTTTCCTCCCAGTAGGGGCACTTTTGCTGTAGGAACTGAGGCTCCTTATGTGTAACCAGAAAAAAGCGTAGGCTTTGCTTTCCATCACCTGTAACAAGGACTAACTACAGTCAAATGCTAGTATAACTCTGCGTTTAAGGACCGTGTGTTGTTTCCTTTGAAGGGAAAATTCACCTAACATGGAGATACTCATTGCATATTCCTCAAAGAGGCTTGGCTCTTTGAATTAGGGGATGAAAGTTATTTTCATCACAGTATGCCTACATACCAGTTCTTGGGAGGGGAAGATGTTGCAGCACAGGAAGCTGAACTCACTGCCCTTTTAAGAACTGCTTTGCACCCCTTGCTTCAGCACAAAAGGTATTCCAGCTATTCTGGTCTTCCCAATCATGACTTGAATTTCCAGTCACTGTCACCTGGATTGTCCAAGGCTACTGCAGAGTAGCATCTTATTAAAAAAAACAAATGAAGTGTCAAGTTAAACTCAGCACAGCAGCAATGCATCATTGACTGCACCTTTCCCCTGCAACAACCTGGTCTAGTCTTGCCTCAGCAGAAATACTATATGTTGCAGCACACTTCAGTATTATTTCTTAAGGATGAAGTGGTATGCCAGGGCCTCTTACTGCATCTGGAACTTTCAGCAGGAATTTTTAAACCTTTCTTGCTCACGGGTTCTGCCCAAAGGTAATAAATAGGCCATGCAGAAACTGCTTTCAGAAGGAATGCTTGTTTGCAGATAGTGTGGTGTTCATAGTGTGTTCTTGCTACAGCTTCATTTTAGTCCCTCCTCATGAGTTTGTCCATGGCACACCACTTGAGGCAGTGGTTTCCCATTTACCTTTGAACTGTTCACACATGCAGCTGCACTTCTCTTAGTCAAATAGTCAGACCTACATGGAAAACATTTCCCATGTTCTTCTAATTGTGTAATCACAACTTAGAACTTACATCCAAGAAAAACCTTGATGGCTCATCCTCAAGTAAAGGGTGCGGCCACTTCTTGGACTAGAAAAATCTTGTTTCAAATTGGGAACATGCATTAAGCTGTTCAAGGCCCCCAGTCCTCCAAAGCCATCAAGAAATTAACACATGCTTGCGAAGTGAGTGTAAGGCTGAGTCATGGGTGAGTTCCCTACCACAAAGACAGGAGGCTCACTCATTCCACGTTGTTTGCATATGCAACAGGAAGTCCAGCAGCACAGCTCACTAAGCTGTACCCACTGCTAGCTACAGCCTTGCTCCCTTCTTTACTGAGTTCTTATACAGGACGACATCCAAGCCAGCAGGGAAGCCATTTTGATACAGTGGGGAAGGAAAAAAAAAAAAAACAAAACAACAAATCACTGCTCCCCTTGGTTACAGTGTCAAGAGTAGGTGAATGGCAGGTAAAAAAAGGCTGGCAGGTCAGCATTCATCTAGACAGCCTGATTCAGGATTGGAGGACCACAGAGTCTAGTTTACTGTCCAACCCAGTGTCAAATGTGTTCTAAGAGTGCAACAGTGCAATCAAATGAAAATTAGAAGAGTATATAAATCTAAAATTCTCTTGACCTTAAGAAATCACATTTTACTTCTTCAGTAATTTGTTCCAGATTGTTGCCTACGAACGAAGCAGCCCAAGTCAGACTAAACACACTTTTTTACTAATAGAACCAGAAGGTACACATACTAATGGCAAGGCAAATTGAAAAGGCAAAAAGACAGCAAGTCCAAGTTCTACCTTGCACTTCTATGGTAGGATTGATACCATGGTCTGGAAGGACAAGTCTTAGTTTTGAAGTCCAAAATCAGCTTAAAACATCTTAAGAGACTTTTAACTACACAGATGAAACAAAAGAAAGAACTATCCCATCCATGACTAACCTGTTTTCTCCAACTCTTCTTTCTGTATTTGTAAACCAGATTATAGCCTGGTGATTACCATCTGAGTAGGGTGGCAGCAGACTCCTCCTAAAGCAACTGTCATGGATCCCAAGCCAATAGTAGAAGAGGTTGCCTTTGATAAGTCTTGGTATATAGATAGTATTCCTTTAATGCAGCAAAAACTGACACTCCTGACATTATGAAATTCTTAATATTTTTGTTAAACACACAGCAATATGCAAAAGTGAAGAGTTTATACTTTATTGTACTCATATACATGGACCAAGAAGATAGTTTTCCCCATTTACTCTAGCTAGCTTAAGTTTCTTTTTAAGTAGAAAAGTTGCAGGCTGTAATTTAGCCAATGCACACATGCTTCAATGTCTTCATGGCTGCAGATTAGACTAGACTTTTAATGGTCTCTTCCAGCTTCTCTTTATTGGCCCCAGAGAACTCCTGCACCTGTAAAGAGAGATTGGTTTTTAGAACTCTTGCATTCAGTGCTTCTTAACATTAGTTGCATCCAGTTACATACACACCTATTCAACTCTGCTAAAAACTAAAACTTTTCCCACCCTCAAAACAGGGAGTATTTTGCACATGTTCATGTATTTATTTCCCACTCAATTCAATTCATGCAAAAGCTGAGACAAAAGACTATCAAAATTCACTTCCAGACTACCATTGATCCTGAATCAGTATTGTGTAAGACTCAAAAAGAAGCCTGAAGACACTCTGAAGGTCCCCACATGTCACAGGCAGCTCAAAGTCATCTTGAGTTGGGGTCTGGACCCTACCAATCAAATTCTGGAAGGACTGTTCAAATGACCTACCCCTGTGCCTGGCTTCTCCTGTGAGAACTCTTCCTGTAATTTACAGGACAGAAAGATAGAGGCAGCATTCATCTGCTGTTGCAAGAACAGCAGCTCTGCCCTCCTGTATCTACAGGGGTGAAAGGTACAGAGCAGACTACACTACAGGCCATGAAACTGGTTGCTTGATACAAAAAGTCACACACTGACTGTCATGCTGTAACCACAATTCTTCCAATAACACCATGAAGTTGCAGAAGTTCACCCTGACAGAACTGTCAAAGGTTCATACTGACCCCATACTGAACTGAAAGTCACCCTACATGTGACACTCTACTAACCAAGGTGCAATTCCATCACCTTCAGGCATGAAGCTTACACCCAAGCATTGTTTTCCTTTAAAAAAGCCTACCTTCAGCTTGCTTTGCAAACTAAAAGCCTAAGACAACACAGCTCAGCAAGTTCAGGCAGAGAGCTGCTCTAACTCCCCTGCACAGGTAGCCCCCACTGTGCTGTCAGAACACGATCTGCATGCCATCTCATCCATCTCTTGGCAGAGCAGACACAAGAGGTTCGTTCAGTCCTCTAACAGGGACAGGCCCATCACTTCAAAGGTTATACAGCCTCTCCGTGAAATAAACTAAACAGCTGTTTGTTGTATATAACCTTCTGTTTGGGTCAGATTCCATAGGCACCTATAGTCATGTATCTACTCGAACACAAGCTGCATCCAAATAACAAACAGTGTCCAAATAAAAAGCAGGGTGCCAGGCAGATAGACCAGTAGTCTTAACATAGACAACTCATCCCACTATCTCTCATGAAACCATCTGTAAGACTGACCTGTAACTCAGTTCACTACCGGTGAACAACACAGTTTGCATCACCAGTTAACTGCTGGTTACATTTGCTGCAGTACTAAGATGAACTTGCTGGCTCTCAGGAGTTTCTTAATGCTAGTGGTACCATAGAGACATAATCAAGAGAAAGTAGACTAAGCAGTCCAACACTCCCAATCTTCAAGTGTTTAGCTTGCCTGCTCCAGTTCCAAAAAGTCAGAGCCTACCTTCTTTCCATTCTTGTAGAACTGGAACGTTGGCATGCACTTCACATCACAGTGTGAAGCAACATCCTGGAAGAGACAAAAAACCATCTTCAATTTGGCATATTTTTAAGGATGTTAAATTAGAACCACTCTACCTGACTTCTGTTAAGTGGACAAGATAAAGCCATTTCTGCTCAAGATAAAGCAAAAACACTTCTGCTAGTCCATCTATAGAAAACTAGTGCAGTGTTAACATTTCCCTGAAGTAAGCCTTAAAGATCCCTTATTCAGCATTTAATTCATGCCATAGCAAAAACCTTAACCTATGCTCTGTGTTTGGAAAAAAACCAACAGACGTCTGCATCAAAACAGATGTCTGCTTGTAAGACTCAAGAGCCCTGTGGCAACTCTTGGGCTTCCATGGGATATTTTTCAAGTACCAATTTGACAACACTGAAACTGCAATACAGCAGACATTTTATTGCACTTAATTCAAGACCTAATTTCATTTTTAATGAAAGAGGAAACAGTGCCAAGAGCAGTGAAGGCAGATCAGTAGGTTGTGAACCATTAGGTTGAAGGAAGACTGCATCAAAACAGTTTAAGACCTTAGATTAATGCTCCCTCCCAAAGTAAAGGGTCAGTGCTTCCAAGTTATCTGACTATATCAAGCCATAGGACTTCAAGTGTGCTGATAACCAAGGCAGTTTGTTCTGTTCAGGTGTTCCCTGAAAAAAAAATCATCGTTCTTTCCAGCTAAATCTTCGTGTTTCAATTTTAAGTTGAAGTAAACTCTTGTTTTGTTTCAGTATGCGTGAAGACATTTTGAATTCTTGTCTGTCACTTGTGTGGAAGTCCTTAGCTGTCCCTCCTCAGCACCACCCCAGACCTTACCTGGGCATCATCCACATCGATTTCTATGAACACCACATCGCCATACTTCTCACACAAACTCTAGAAAGAAATAAAAGGAACTATGCAGTTACAGTGTTCCAGGAAAGCTTCCTGAAAAGATGTATTCCTATAAATTGAAAGGCTGGTGCTGCTTAAATTGCTAGTGAAACATGCTTTGTTATCTTGAAGCAGCTATTTTACCAGACCAAAAATATTCTGTTCTGCTGCCAACTGTTTCTGGAGGTGTCTGTGGAAATGTGTTATCTCCAGGAAGACTCAAATATCCCAAGACATAGGTGGAAGGCCTTCTCTTGCAGCCTTCAGCTGATCACCAAAAGGTGCTACAGCTTCTCATACCCTATCAGGAGATAACACAGTCACCTAAACACAGCTGGAGGAATTACATTAACTGTGTACAGAAGGATAAGCATTGTTTCCTCTCTGTGTTTCTCCACTTGATGGAATGCAACTGAAATTCAGGTAACAGGACAAATACAGGGCAAAAGCTGAACTTCATATTAGTTCCCAGCTATACAAATGGTCAGTCTATTCCACTTGGTAGTCTTAAAAATAGATATTTCTGCAACTTCTCACTCTTACAGAAAATGCCAGCAATCACATAAGGCCAAAGGAATTTTCCTCCATGTAACTGTGAAGCAACACAAACACTTATATACAATTGAATACAGAAATAAACACAGAAAAACTACTTACATGGAAAAAGGGCTTGATCATTTTGCATGGTCCACACCATGTGGCAGAGAAATCAACTACTATAAGCTTCTCACCGGCAGATTTCAGTTCTGCCTCAAATTCAACCTATAAAAAAGAAAATTGAACACATTGATGATTTTCCTCCTCCTTTTCTAAATGATATAAGACTAATCACAGTGCTAGTTTGTTCTTAGACTTAACACACTAATCATTATGGCAAGTCAAACACTTAACTGGGCAATTTGTACCATCATGTAAGTGCTTCAGTATGAATTGTTTTCATTGGTGCTAGCAGCAGTCAGTGTCTTATGACTGACCAATTAGAAAACAACCACAACCCTCAGTCAAACTTCCCGAATTGTGGAAACAAGCTAGAAATTCTCTAGTTACGATACTCAACTCTGACAGCTCTGTGTTATCCCCAAAATATGATCCTTAGAGTTTTTTTATAATCCATATTCTCATTTCTGTCTTGGCAGTGAGATTTTAATTTTCCTCTGGGACAGACTTTCCTCTGCAGAATTTGAGAAGGACAGATACAAACCTTTGTACAGGCCTCCACTCTGGTGACTTTCCCAATCAATGGCTAACATTAAAATAATATTGTGTGTTTTACTCTGAAGAATGTTTTTGAAGGCAACCTCATAGGATATTTATTTTGCCAAGAGAACCCACATTTGACATCATTAGCCAAAGGAATGCTACACATACAGACTACACAAGTAAACACTCAATACATATTCAGAGTCTTCAAGTCTGTGTGTTACACTTAGTCAGACTGATCTCCGGACAATTTCTTGGAACTAAACATCCTTACATGCCATTAGTCATTTCTGCTTGTCAGAAAGTGAATGCTTTAGTAGAACTGAAAAACATTAAAAGCAAAAAATACTTGCATGCTAGCAAAAGGCAAGCAAGTATCTCAGTCAGAAGCAGAAAGTGCTGATCACCTACTTCCTGACACTGCCTTTGTCAATGAAACTACAAGCCACTCCAATAATTTTCAATTTTGTTGTCTTGGTAATCAAGCTTCAGCAGAGCTGTTAGCATAGACTTCAAAACATAGCTGCTTTACTCCCCACCAGCTTAATGGAGTAAAGCACTGGAGTCCTGTCAGCAACAGCTGACTGAAAGCAGTATAGTTACTGCCAGATGTACACAGGGGTTGGTTTTGTAGTGCAGGACTTAACTAATTCATACCTGCTTCTGCAATCAGCCACAATAAATTGCAACTCAACTCTAATAAGCTAAAAAATGTCATGCAGGTGGGGAGCCAAAAGTCAAACTGGACATGAATATATTTAACAAACAAGCAGAGATCCTGCATGAGCATACTTATGTACGTATAATCCTATGTGAAACTCTTCACAACTTCCTGTAACTTCAAATACACTCAGCACTACATCTCCCTGTTAACAGAGATTTTCCCTCCCCACACAGCTCTCTTCAGAGACACAGCATCCATGCTGGCTTTTTCATCCCTGTGTCTTGGACAGTCATAGTCTACTCTGCTACAAGACCAGTAGTAACACTCCACACCACCTACTCTCATTTTGAAAGAGATAGGAACAGTTAAGTTTTCCCATCTCCCTACACTCCCCTACTCCTGTACTAACATAGTATGCATTCCTGCACCCACTCCCACCAACAATGTTTAGTGTCCCTGTACACAGCTATCCATGCTCGCTGCTCCATCCTATCAGTTCCTCAGCCAAGTCTCACTCCATTTGGCCTTGAATTCCTATTGCTGATTTTTGGTACAGCTTCTCAGACCTCTGACCCGTAACATCACCACTCTATTGATTCCACTTCCCACAGCTGCCAGCCAGATTATCCTCTTTTAACCCCTCAGTCTCCTTTCCAGCTACATAATTACTGTATTCTGCAAAAGGAAGCCCAGCCCTGGAATGCATTCATCATATGGCCACACACCTCAGGGTTGCAACTGCATAGAACAAAGGGAAAGTGGGATGGCATCATAATTACAGCTGGTCACATATACCATTCACCACTGGTGACCTGGTCCTGGCTTTAAGTCAAGTGTTACCCTGCAAATCATCTCTGCTATCAGCCAAAATTGCTGCAGTGAAAGGAGATGTTACCCCTGCAAGTTAAAAAAATATCAAACTCATGAGAAGTTCTGAAAGTTTTTCTATTGAGCTTAATTTCCCTGGAGGAAGGAAAACAGTAGCAAGATCAAAAAAAGAAACAAGCTGCTTGACCTGTCCAACTGACTTCGCTAGTTGTCTTTCATGTTAAGTGTAAAGTGACAAGCTTTTTAATAAAAAACTAAATAATCTCTGTTACCATAAGGGGAACCTCCCATCACAAGACTCTTCTGTCATGCTTTGAGAAGATCTTACAGCTTGGTTAAACAGCATTTTCTCCAGGTAGCAGCTCAGTGGGGAAACCTCAGCTAGCATGCTGGTCAATATTGGTTTGTTCTTTATGGTGGTGTGGTTTTTGCATTGTTGTTGTTGTTTTCTGAAATAATTAACTACAACCTTCCTGAGCACACACAAGACCTCATTTTACTTGTATTTCTGTCCAGCAGAAAAGGGCATGTTACCTTCAACAAACATTGGTAGCAGGCATCTGTTCCCAAAGGCCAAGTAAGAAGCTCTAATAATGAAAGCTTCTGGTGCCTCAGAGGTTCCCAGCGCTAGGCAGTGTTTCAAAACAGACGCTGCTGGCCACAAATGGTGCTGAAAGGAGTCTGCTGCTCTCAGCAATAGATATTATATGTCCACACTATCTGGCAGATTTGATTAAGGCTTGGTTGTAAACATTATTTTCAACACATATCTAGTCACCCTTGGACTTGCCCAGTCATGTAATTTTGTGGGGATTTTTAAATACAGAAGCTAGCATAAACAGACCAAAGGTTCAACTGCCTAAACTCCCTAGAACACACCACTTCTAAAATTATCCCTTATAGCAAAAGCTGCAATTTTTCAACATTTTCTTTAACTCGAATAACAAGACAGGCAGCTAGAACGAAGAGGAAAGCTTTGGCAGCATCAGCTTTTGAAGTCTATAGGCCCCATCACCTTTGGCAGTATGTCCCATAGTCAAACCTTCTTACAAGTTTCACTAGTTACTCATCTCAAGGCCACTACAAAACGACCAAAATACTGCTCCTTCTGGGCTGCAGCACGTACTACAGAGGGATCAGTCACCACCCTGAAAGTAGCCATTCTTCAGAAGCTAATTTGTTTCTGAAGAGGTGTGCAGGGTGAAGGGCCACACCTAGCTAGCTCTCACTCATAGAAGCTCTTGCAAACAGTGCAAGAATGGGTTTTCCCCTTTGTATCAGAGAAGAATACAAACCTGCTTTACTGAAAACCGGAGTTAATCCAGAAATCCCAGCTGCACTGTGCTTGAATACTCTGGATGTCACTGAGTTAAAATGCTGCTGTCAGCATGACTGTTGAGTCCACACTCTCCGTGAATGAGTAACAAAAGTTTGCTTTAACTAGAATTTAACTACAGTAGACTATTAATCAATGCTCATAGCTATGAGGATAGTGGAAGTCTAGCTGGAACAGGCTCTTCCTCCAGAGCCAGGTTTGACTTGCCATGTTTAATCTGTTCCTGTGTGTAGCAAAACCCTCGAATCTTACACCAAAAGTTTGCCCCTCCTGTGCCACCATAAACAGAGAAGGGAGAAGAGCTGCAAAACAGAACAACAATTCCAGGTTGCATTCACACACCATTCTCTCTCCACGTCCTGAATGGTAAGACATTTCATTCATCTTCAGGAGCTTCCTGCATTCCCCGGTTTTTGAGCTGTGGTCACAAGTGTTAGTTTGTATATTTATGTATCAGATGTCAACACTTTTGGATCCAACGGGAGATACGCCTTTCATTTACAAAGTGAACTGACTGTAGAAGAGCATAGGCTAGAAAACAAACTTGGACGTGTGACAGACTGGAAAGACGGAGGTCTCAAAACATTCTGGGGTGCAAACGTGCGGGGGAAGGGGCAGGTGATGCTTTGGTGATGCAGTGCCCTACGGCACTCCCCCCATCCTTAGAGCCTATATCCCAGACACACAGCGTCCGCCAATCACGGGCACCCTGGAGGCAACGAGTATTTAAGGCCAAACATGCTGCTAGCACGTGTCTTGACCCTACCTCCTCTTGGAATTTCTATCAGCTGAACACCTCTGGGACCCAGCAGTTAGTAGCTACTATGTGCTCCTTTTTATGTCTTTTCTGTCTGTTCTTGGAATTCTTTTAACTCCCTCTTCTCAGAATTTTGGAGTAACTTGAAATCAACAGCTTAGAGTTTGCTAAGTTGAACGGGCTTAGTTAATGCTTTGAGAAGCTTTTTATGTTGATTGAATGTTACACTAAACAGTTTGCCAAAGTTCTCTGATTTTCTAAAGTTGCCAGTGAAATATTTTTTGTTATTTTGACCTCTTGAGAATATCTTGTTGGCATTTCTCCCCTATGTCCAGCTCAGAGTACAAGAACAATTGTAAACCTTGTTAGAGACCTTGTTGAGTGACTTTTTGGGGCCTTACAGGATGCCCACACAGCGTTACTTGCAGATGCCTCAAAACAAGATCAAACTAACACTTGCACCAAATCTCAAGTTCAACAGGATTTTTCCTGAAATGAAGAGCTTGCTAAGTTTGCATGGAGAATACTTTTTGTGACTTGGGTTCCTAAGTTACAGCTAACAAATACTCCGTTGTTATCTATCAACCACATCAGCTGCTGTGCACAAGACCACATGCTATTTCATCACCAGCAGGGTATTCTCCATATGTTGGTCTCAGCTTTATTACTACTTGGTATCTCAGAGCCACAGATGCGTCTATATTCACAGAATCATCCAAATAGTGATGTGCTGCATTAGGGTTGTGAATATGCCAGACAGCACCATAACAAGGGAAATACTTCTTATGCCAGCAACTCCTGCTGGTTAAGGGAACGGGCTCTAGCAGTTCAAGTCAAGAACGGCTGAACTTTTCCATGATGTCTGAACTTTTCCATGATGTCCTGCCCAGAAACGCAACAGAATTTAGGCCAAACTCTAAGAAAACCACCTGGTCCCCTACACACTAGAAGTACATAAGGCAAATCGGGACTGCTAAATTAGGGTGCTGTATCACAAAATCAGTTAGGTTGGAAAAGACCTTCGGGATCATCGAGTCCGACCTGCGACCCAACACCACCCTGTCAACCACACCACGGCACTCAGTGCCGCGTCCAGTTCCTCTTTAAACATCTACCGGGACGGTGACTCAACCATCTCCCTGAGAAGCCCATTCCAACGCCTAATCACCCTGTCTTTTAAGATATTCCTGCTAATGTCCAACCCAAATCCTCCCCGACGAAGCTTAAGACCGTCCTCTCCTCCTGTCGCTGCAGTACCCTGCTATCCGCTTGAGAAACGAAACTTTTTCCTTAAGACTTCAAAGCGCGATGACCAACAGCGT
>WBND01000599.1:580938-591793 GCA_013398595.1 Tychaedon coryphoeus | reverse complement strand
CCCCCCCCCGCGTGCCCCGCGGAGCGGCTCTGTCTGACGCGGCGTTTTGCTCGCCTTACGAGAAAGGGAGCTGGTGTTGCCCGTAATGTGGGCGGCTGCAAAGCTGGAAAGCGGGAATATATCACGGCAATATTTTTTCACTTTCCTTTTTGTTCCCTAGCTGTTTTCCTTCCCACCACCAAAAGCACGGAGTGGCGCCGTTTCTCCGTGGGATGCGGGCCTTTCTGCAGCGCAGGAGGCTCAGCGACGCTAGCGGGCTAAACACTGACCTAGCTCCCCTCATGGAGGGACTCAGCCCGGACCAGAAAGACTCCTCACGGGAACAACTCAGCCTTCCCATCCGAGGGGGCTCTGTGGTGGAACCTTAAGTTCCCATATACCTTGTTTATTTTTCTGTGTTTTGGAGACATCCTTTGTTTCACCACATGCTGCCCCACTGCCCACCCCGCAGTGCAAAACAGACCTCCTCTCCGCCTCTTGGGCTGGTAGGATTTAATGTTGGACTCTGCAGGTTGCTGACTGCAGCTCCCACTGCATGGGACACAGGAATGTTTAGGTTTTCGGATATTGGTGCCAGGTGTGTCGCGAATGGGGTGTTTCTACAGGTTTTAGCAGCTGGGTTACCAGCATGTGAAAGGTTTGCTCTGGGACACAGCTGAGCAGAGGATGGGAAGACTTAGTGCAGGTCCTGGATAAAAAATACACTTCTTCCTTGAAAAGAAAAGGAAAATAAAAGGCAGTTTGGCTTGGATACAGGTGCCAATCCATCCCAACAGGATGTGCCCTCATATGTTGCTTTGCTTGTGGTGAAAACTGAGTAAGTAATTTTTATTTTGGAAGTTTATTAAGTGTGTGGCCTGCTACAGCGGCAGAACTAGTAAGTTCTTTTCTGGCCCTGTGGTTGCATCCCCTTTGCTCAACTTCAGTTGCACCATAGCAGGCCACCTCCTGTCTAGCACTTTGCAGACCTGATAGATTTTGTCTGCCTGAAACACTTTGGATGCTACTCCTCCTGCTTCTTCCCCTGCCTATTAGATGCTATAAGCATCCCATTTTTTTCTTTGGTAGCATCACTAGAGGAGTCAGGATGCCTGTGGGTGAGAAGCAGCACCATGAAGGCTTGGTGGTTTCTGTTGACTTTCATATTTTCTTCCAGCTTGTCCCTGCTGCCTTTGTGTCCATGTGCCCTGTGCCTCACAGACACAGCTGGTACATCTGCCCTGTGCTGCTTTGGGGAGGTGCAGCTGCTGCCGCTGGCTCAAGAGAAGGTGGGAATTCCTCATCAGCCAAGGCACCTTGCTCTACCACCTGCTGCCTGGCAGGATAAAATAAGAATCCCAGACAGCCTTCAAAGTCCAACTCCTGAATGTCCTGAATGCGTCTTGTGGCTCTTACAGAAGCCAGTGCAAGCAAAGGCAGGAAGCAGCCCACCCAGATAATAAATTCTTAGAAACCAACAGCTTCCTATAGGCAAGTGTGTGTGGGTAAAGCCTGGCTAAACTAGAAGGAGAGAGAGAGAGGTGCGTCCCTCCTCAGATGCCATGTGTGGCCACTTGCCTCCTGCTGTCAAGTCAAGTACAGGCTTAGGCATACAGCAGTTTGAAGTCCAAAATGTTGCTGTAGGATTGTTGTATGGATGCCTAAAATAACTGGACTGTAATATAATTTATATCATCTGTGCTTGATTCTTAGGTTGTAGTAATTACCATCATGACAGCACATGATAAGAATGGTACAGAAGAATATGTGTCCTCTAAATGGGGAAGAAAATCTACACACCCAGAAAACATACCCTGGTTTTTTTTATTTGTTTTTTTTCTTTTCTTTTTTTTTTTTTTTTAACTGTGGAATGTCTCATTGTTTAGCTCAACAAATCTGTAGCTGTCCCATGTACGCAGTCACTCAGCCACAGAGGCCTCAGCTTCTCATGCACCCTCACTCCCGCACACCTTCCTCACAACCATAAATGCCACATACTTCTCTCCCCCAGGCTGCTGGAGAGTGGATGTCAAAAATATGCAAGTCAGCTGTGGAGAAGTTGAAAATCATGTGAATTTCATGCTTCATCAGCCTGCTATATGATGTGTCATACCCAGGAGCCACTGGATAGGATGGTGGGCAATAGATGGCTCTTGGCAAATGTGGGGTGGCATGGGACCAAGGAGCACTTAAAGACTGAGGAATATGTGTTTGCTGCTTCTGAAAGTCAGAAAATGTGGCCTGAGGAGGGACAGAATGGGAAGGCAATGCTTCAAAAATCAGTCCCTAGATACTTTATTTTGCAAAAGGTCTGGAGACGTAATAAATGCTTGAGCCACCCATGCACTATAAGTAAGTACGTATTTGCTACACTCCTTGGATGTATGGAAAAAGTGTGGGAGAGGAAGTCAGCACGTCTAAATTTAGGTGCCCTCAAGAGAAGTAATCAGTATCACTTAGGTGTAGGCCAGTAAAACCGACTGTAATTTTGGAGAGTTCATGTAGGAAAGGTGGGCGGCAGTAATCCTTGACAGAATGACCAGTGAGGCAGGTCATAGTGTCCATCTGAATGAATGAACCAGAGCTGTGACACGTGGTCCTGCTGTGATGTCCCCCATTTGTGGCTTTCCACAAATGTGTCATTCGGTAAAAGGCACAGGTACAAGGATAACATTACTACAGCCATGGCACAGATGGTCAGTTGTGTCCAATGTTAAGAAATGGTGCATCCAGTTGCCGGAATGAGGAAGCTGCTCAAAACAAAACTGCCATAGCAGCATCAGATTTTACCATAGGAAAGCCGGGTTATTTGCAAGTGTCTTACAATGGAAATTGAGAGTGTAACACCTGGCCCTGACACTGCAACAGAGCAGCAACCTTTAATTGTACTTTCCCTTTCCTTCCAGCCTGCCCTTCTGGAAGATTTTGCTTTTGTAACTGACCTATTAAAGGTGCAATAAATGTTTAATAATTGGATAGGTGTGCTTGGTGTTGTGCCACCATAATTCACAGAGAAAACATGCTTCTTTCTCTCTCCCATGCTGACGTACTACAGATGTAATTGCTCAGAGTCTTTTAAATGCTTGGTGTAGTGTGTCTGGTTAAAAATGAGAGGAGAAGTAAGTAAACTATGAGGAAAATAAAAAAAAAGGAGGGGGGAATAAAGATTTTGGCCATGGTTCATGTCCTGTTACCAGGAGGGGATGTTGATTAACAAAAAAATTTACTTCCCTCACACTAATTTTTGCTTCAGTAAGTTCTTTGGAGAAAAGAATTTCAAAACACTCCAGAGCTGATGAAGCTGCTACTTTTGTATTAGAAGGAACCTGTTTTTCTTTTTTAAAGAAGGCTTCTGTGAACTCACCTGGGTTTACGGCATGTTCCAGGTCTCCAAAAAGGAAGGTACCCTGACATGAGGTTTGCAAACATGGGAATGCTCATCTGCACTCTCTGGTATTGAGGCACTTCAAGTCTTATGTCATGACAAACCCATGTTGTATATTTGCCTTAAGTGTCTCAGACTCAGTCACCTCCTCCATGCTCACCACCTCTGTTCTTCCTGGAGTAGCAGATCAGACTGGAGCAAGCAGACCTGCATTTTTCCTATGAGACATGTTGTGTCTTTTTTTTTTAGAGAACTGCATCTGTTTTTTAGGGATTCCATCATTTTCCTAGGGAGTGCTGCTGAATCTGTCTGTGCAAAACATCCCCTGCTGCTACTCAGGAGCAATACTCTTTGGGGAGCAGGAGGGTATTACAAGGCTCTTGACCTTAGATAAAGAGGAAAAGAGAATTTCAACGCTGTGCTAAAGCATAAAGCTGAAATTCAGCACTTTGTGGTTTCTGTGCTTGTGCTCGGTATTTGCAGAATCAGAGACCAAGAGACTCTTGGAGAGGAGATGAGATATTTTTGCTTTTTTGGGGACATGTGCATTTTTATAACTTTTTGTCTGGAGGACAGTATCTGCTGATTTGGCCTGATCATAGGCAAACACTGGTGTTTCAGAACATGTGGAGATACATATGTATAGGTGTCTTTGAGGAAGCAGGTCATGCAGAGTAAAATGTGTTTGTGGTGTCTATGTAGAGGACAAAATGGCTGGTGTGTGTTTTGCTTCCAGGTGTGGTGGGTTGACCTTGGCTGGCCACCAAAGCCACTCTATCACTCCCCTTTCTGAACTGCACAGGGGAGAGAAATTATAACGAAAGTCTATGGATTTAGGACAAACTGCTGTTACTGTCATAGGCAAAATAGCCTAAGCTTGGGGAAATAAATGTATTGCCAGTTAAAATCACAAATAAGATAATGAGAAATAGGAACAAACCTTAAAACACCTTTCCCCACTACTCCCTTCTTTCTGGCAAAACTTCACTGCTGATTTTCTTTATCTCCTATCCCGCAGTGGCACAGGAGGATGGGGAATGGGGGCTGCAGTCAGTTCCTCACATGTTGTCTCTGCCACTCCTTCCTCTGCGGGGCAGTGCTCACACTCCCCCCTCTGCTCTGCTGTGGGGTGCCTCCCATGGGAGACAGTCCTCCATGAGTTTCTTCAGTGTGGGTTCGTCCCATGGGCATCAGGTCTTAAGGAACTGCTCCAGTGTTGGTTCCTTGCTTGGGGTGCCATCCATCAGGCACAGACTGCTCCAGCCAGGGTCCCCTGGAGAGTCATAAGTCCTGCCAGCAAACCTGTGCCAGTACAGGCTCCTTTCTCCATGGGTCCACAGGTTTTGCCAGAAACCTATTCCAGAATGAGCTTCCCATGGGGTCTCAGCCTCCCTTGGGCATCTCCTTGCTCTGGGCATGAAATCCTCCATAGACTGCAAGTCCTGTGGGTTCTGCTTTACCATGAACTCCCATGGGCTGCAGCAGCAGAAGCTGACGCATTGTGGTCTTCACTAAAGCCTGTAGAGGAATATCTGCTCTGGCGCCTGGATCGCCTCCTCCCCCTTCTCCTTCACTGACCTCAGTGTCTTCCTAAATCTCTTACCCCAAACATGCTAGCATCTTTGCTCATGGACTCACATTTGGCCAGTGTAGGTCCATCTTGGAGCCGGCTGGCATTGGCTCCATTGGACATGGGGGCAGCCTCTAGCAGTTTCTCACAGAAGCCACTCCTGCAGGCCTGCGGTTACCAAAACTTTCACACATAATTCCCATTCATCAGAGATTTATTCCAGTACTTTTCATTTATCATTCATTTCATTTCATAGAATTTATCTGAAATACAATTGTTCCTGGAAATGACTAATGTATGTATTTCACCAGAGATGAGTCTGCTCATTGTTATGTGGGTAGGACCCTTTTCATCAGAGAGTTTCTAGGAAATCAACAGGACTTAGCCAGTTTCCATTAGCACAATTTGCTGGGTGCTCTTGGTTTTCTTCATCTTAAATGCAAGTTTGTGAAGGAAATACACTGAGTTTTTGTGTTACCAGTGAACTAACACTCACATTTGCATTAAAAGTATTGACATCACACACAGGTGTTTTGTTATGTAATATAGAGAAGTTGCAAGCTGTAATTATCTTTAGCTATCTTCTCAAAACTTGCTCACAGACCAAAAAACGTTCTTATGTACCTGAGGTAGACTCCTGTGGTCCTGAAGTGTTTGTTCTGACTGCCACCATTCAGGTGTCCTTGCGTGAAGCCTGGCTCTGATCTCCCGATCGGATGTGTAGGAGTCCAGTGCCTTTTGACACTGGCTATGGCAGACCATGCTGTGCTGCCCACAAGAAGCAGTGTGTGAGAAGGGATGTGGGGATAAGTTTCAGTTCTTCATTTTTCTTTGCATCATATTCAAATTACAAAACAGTGCCAATGACAAACATTGTTTTTGACTATCTGCTGCCCAAAGCTGTTCTGCTTTATTTCTCTTTCTCCTTAAGCTTCACCCACTTCCCTGTCTTGTTCTTTTCTTAATTCCTGACCTCTGCTAGTTTTTTTTTTTTTTTTCTTCTCACCGTGCTCTGCATTTTTATTTCTGGAAGTAAAATACTACACTTCTATATAGTTCTGAATCTGCCTCATGTAACTCTGCATTCCTGCACTACCTGCAGGCTGAGGGACCCATATGCATAAGCCACACACACACTTCAGCAGTGATGCATTTGTCAGGTCTTATTTAAAAACACATGATGCAGTTTGTATGCTGAGAGTTGTTCATGGCCTTATTGGGAAGGTGTAGGGCTTACGTGCCCCCTCTTTCCTGTTTTGCAAACTCCCTGGACTACTGCAGAGATGAATTTGGCACCAGGGCTCCTAAACTTAGTACCTCAATGCTCCTCTCTGCTCCAAAAACTATAATGGACGTGGGGCATTGGATTGTCTTCATTGGCTTCAGAAGACCAAGTGTATTACCTCTCTCGGGACTCCATGCAGCTCTTACTTTCATGTTCCACTTGCAGACCTGAAGTGGGTGGTCTATGTCTGGAGACACTGTAGTAGTGCAATGAAGAAGTTGTCGGCAGTGTGGAGGAAAAATGATAGAAAGGCAAACTAGATTTGAGCCTGCATCCCAAGGTCTCTCAAAGCCTTCGTGTTGTATCCGTGGGACAGCATCACATCCCTCCCACAAGATGGACCTCAGAACACTAGAGCACTGTCTCAGCACTGTTTTCTGTCCTTGCACCCATGGCTGTCCCTAGGTTGGGGGGTTGACGAGTCTCTTAAAATGCAGCTGTATGGCTGCCTCTTGTGGTGGGTCAGCCCTGGCTGGACACACAGTGCTCCTCAAAGCTGCTCTATCATTCTGCTTTTCAGCTGGACAGAGGAGAGAATTCTTGTGGATTGAGATAAGTACAGGAAGAGATCAGTCACTGATTACCATCATGGGCAAAACAGACTTGGCTTGGAGAAGAAATCAGTTGGATTTATTACCAATCAAATCAGAGCAGGGTAATAATAAATAAAACTAAATACTAAAGAATCACCTTCCACCCCATCTCTCCCTTTTTCTTGGCCAATTTCTCTGCCTCATCTCCCAGAAATGCAGGGAGTTGGAGAAGACTGCAGTCGTTCATCACACATTGTCTCTTCTGTTCCCTTCTTCTCCAGGGGGACTCCTCACAATTCTCCTTCTCCGGCTTGGATTTCTCCAGGAGCTGCAGGTGGATCTCTGCTTTGCTGTGGACTTTTGTGGGCTGCAAGAGAACAGTTTCACCATGGTCTTCACCCCAGGTCCCTGGAACGTCTCTTTCTTATTCTTCACCGACTTTAGTGTCTGCAAAGTTGCTTCTCTCACATCTCACATATTCTCTCCTTTCCTACGCAGTAACTTCTTCTCCTTCTGTTACTCCAGAGGAGCTACTTCCACTGCTGATAGGCTTGGCCTTGACCAGTGGTGGCTCCGTTTTGGAGCTACATGGCATTGGCTCCATTGGACATGGGAGAAGCTTCTAGAAGCTTCTCATAGAAGCCATCCCTATAGGCTATCCCTCCACATGCACTATGAAAAACTTGCCTTGCAAATGCAGTGCATTCATACGCCATCACTGTCTAATTTTCTTACCCCAAACCAACAGTGCTTCATCTCTTGTTGCTGGCCCAGGTCAGTGGATGGTTGTGTGTGGGTATGGAATCAAGCTTAAAAAATGTGTAATCTGTGATTTCCTAGATGTTTGTTTAACAGAACCATGATGTTCACTGGAGAGAGATGCCCCCAAGTTTTCAGTTTCCTTTGCACATACAATTACGTTTCTGTGCCCAAACAAATAATGCTGAAGAGCCCATGTTTGCACTGCAGAAGTTGTCCAGCTGACATTTTTCAAAGCAATTATATTTTTGGATGTGCAAATATGCAGGGATGAGTAGGAAGATGGTCACCACAAATTAGGATCCTTGAAGACATCTGTAATAAAGCATTTGAAAAACAGGGCTGAGATGACCTAGAGCAGACAGGAAGAAACAAAACTAGCTGGCTGTCTCATGAGACATGCACTCTTGCCCCTTCCATAAGCTTGGAGGTGGCTGTGATTCATGCAATGACAGCAAGGCTTGAGGAGCCACACAGCCAGAGCCCCACGACAGAGGAGCCTCCCTTCTAGTCTTAGACTTATCCATCAGACATCTCAAGCCACTGCTACATCTGGGTGGAAGAGATGCTGTAAAAGTCACATCTGTGCTGGTGGCAGGTGTCACCTGTTTCATAAGGATTTCACAGCTGTTTGGCCAACATGTATGTGTGGTTTGTGGGTCTGTCCATATGACCAGGGTGACCACTGACAGATGGTACCCAAGAATATGATTGGCTACAGGTCACACGAGTGCCAGTGATGCATTTCAGGCACCTGTCAGAACCAGTTTTGTCTATTGGAGTAGAGGAGTACAAGGGAACCTTTTCCTACTGACAGTAGGCACGAGGAGAAGACCTGGACTGGCTTTTCTGTGTGCTACATAGGAGCAATCGGTCCCTTTCCACCCTCTCTACAGCCAGGCTGAACCTCAGCCTCCAACCAGAGGAGATTATCAAGTTACTGTGTGGCTATGCCACATGCAGACTGTGGCCCTCCCACTGAAGCTGTGGTTGTATGCCTAGAGAAGACAGGGGAATGTGTGAATCTTCCTTTCATTTTCTGCTCTGCTGGAAAGGTGAATGCTGCTGCAGTCAGTGCTATCATACCAACTCCCTGAACTGCTGTAGGGCAAAGGATTTGACAGTGATTAACAATGCAGGAAGGCATAGCTGCTGCTTTTCCTTCCTGTGCTGGACATTTAACTCGCCCCCAGCGCGCTGTCATATCCTACAGGATCCTTGAGACAGCACACCACTAGAAACCTCCAAAGGAAATAAACCAAACCAGTGTTTTGGAGAGCTGAGAGGTGAACTTGAACATCTGTATGCATCACATGATTCTCAAAGATAGTTAATGTTTACCACCTTTCTGGTTAATTAACAGGAACCAAATAATTCTGCTTTATTGCCATGCAATTTCCTCCCATGGGAGCTCCAGAATGACTTATGAGACATTTCTGAGAAGTGTGATACTCATTAACAGCCTTTGGGCACCCCTGGCCTCATGAGAGATGCTTCTGCATGAGTGCACTACTGCTGCCTGCCACTGGAGACAAATGGGCTGGACACTGGTCCCTGGGTGCAGGTGCCCTGCTGCAACATGTACATCAATTTCTTCCCTGTCTACCCTATGTTTAGGGTCTGTGCGTGGTCTTGGAGCAGTGGGAGTTTCTGCAGGGGGGCTTCTGGGCAGTTCACATGTGCTGGGGGGCTTCTTCTTGGTCATCTGCTTTCTCATAAACCCTGGCTTTTTCCACCAGTGTTGCAGCACTGCACCAGGCAAGCAGCAATGGATGGGGATAGATGAGGCATCCTCTCTTCCAGACAGAGTCCTCTCTGACTGTGGTCTGAGGAAAATCCTGTCTCAACCAGAAACTTTTTAAATTTGGAGATTTTCTTCAGATTTTACCCAAATCTGGGGTGTAAAATTAAACCTTGATGTAGAGCTCAGCAGGGCCCTTCCCTTGAGGTTGTGTTGCACAATGATGTCTGTGTCAGACGAGCCCTTTCAGTTCTAAGTTTACGCTTTAACATCATATTTACGTGTTTTCCTTCTAAAGCAATCTCAGCCCTAGCTTTTTTTCCCCGGCAGCTACAAAGCACAGAAACGTAGCAATACAAATACCAATTAAAATGGATCTCTTTTTTGTTAAAAACTCAAAGAAAAGAGGCTGCAAGCAGTAAATAGAGCATGCAATGTAAAGAAAATAAATTAAATTTTGTGTGTGTGTGTGGTCCCGAGCTCTAATTTCAATAGTTGCAATAGAGGCTACAATAACAGGGTCTAGACACAGAGCTGGTCTAGACAGGCCAATTAATGTTTCAGAGTCCTCTGAGCTCTTAACAAGATTAAGGGCTCCCTTGACTCATTTCTGCTTTCAGCATTTAAAGGCCCAGATTTTGTCAACAAACTCTTACAGAAAGCATTCTGTCGTTGCAACAAACTGGTTTGTTTTTGGGGGAGGGTTGTGTGCCAGAAAAGAAATGGCCCAGTGAGAAACCTAGACCCATTACCTAGTGCTTTATTTGAAAGCTTTGCTCCTGATCTGCTGAAAATAAAGTCATACGGAGACAGGAACCAGGATTCTACAGCTTTGTACCTCTCTGGGAGCCAGCTTGCACCATGAGTTTTGGGACACTGGTTTTAGGCTGCAAATCAGTAAGGCACTTGAAACTGTTGAGTCACTGCGAACACACTTCATTTGGCAGCTGGTGGCCAGGAGGGGGAGCGAACAGAAAGCCTGAGTTCGGCTGTTGGGTTTTGGTCTGGGCCCCGCCTAGGCTTGCTTCTCTTAAGAGCGAGTCCAGTGTTGGCTGGCTGAGGGAAGTCAAAAAAAGTTTGTTAAGGCAGATGAAATGGAGAGGACAAGATTGTGAGGGCACTCAGGGCTGGGCAGTTACTGATGGCTGCAATACCTGGGAGTTATTTTGTCTTTGGACCACACCCACCCACTCAACGGCAGCTGACATCAGTCACCCATTGTTCTTGACTCCAAACAAAGATGGTGTTTCCAAGAGGACCTCTGTCTTAATTTACGTTGACTGGTCACTGGCTTTTTGGGCCAGTTTTTGGTAGAGCAGAGGGAAAGACTTCCAAACTCCATGTACGCTGCCTTTTGTGTGTGTGTGCATCCCTTTTGTTGTAGCTGTCTCACATTGCTTTTGTCTCCCATTGTCATGGTTTGACACTGGCCAAATGCCAGGTACCCAGCTACGGTTGGGCAGAGGAGAGGGAAAAAGGTTAATGAAGGGCTCATGAATTGAGATAAGCATTGGGAGAAAAAATAATCTAAGGGCAAAACAGGTTCAAATTTAAAGGTATAAAGTAAATTTATTATTAACAAAGTCAGAGGAGGATAAATAAA
>WBND01000599.1:505128-579448 GCA_013398595.1 Tychaedon coryphoeus | reverse complement strand
AAAACACTAGTAATGCCTTAAGATCATAGCTCAAGCCTTCACTAGGTAAATGGTATTTGTTGGGATGCACTCTCACTGAAAGGTGCTTAAGAAAACACCTAATCCATTGCTTTTGTCTATTTGGTCCTGAAATGAAACACTAACAAGCCTTGGAGAAGTATATCCCAAGACTGTGCATGAAACTGGGAGTATGTGGTAGTGCACATCTCCCACTTACCTCCCTGCCTTGACTACTCTACAATCAAGGAATTCTTGTTAGCCTTGGTCTTGATTAATGGCAGTTAATTTACCCTTGAGTTTATCAAAAGAACTGTCTGTTCCCAAGAACCTTTGTTGTCTAATGAGCTCCAGTTTTCCAATGAATAGCCTAAAAACCTTATTTTTGTCTAAATACCACCCAAGTGGGATAATGTTATTGTTATTGGACTTTTTTGAGTAAAATCCCCTGATTTTAAAATTCCCTGATTGTGACCAAGATGACTAAAGCAAATCATCTAACAACCCTATGAACAATGGTCTTGAGTGAAGCACTTTCAAGTCTCCTGGACCACATTGGGCTGTGACCAGCATCTCTGTCTTCATTGAGTTTGTGTGACAAGGCTCTGGTGGCAGGAGGGCTATGGGCTGGACTTCACTGACAATCTGATGGAAGCTTCCCCCGTGTGCAATGTCAGCTGTCTCCAAGATGGACCTGCCACTGGCCAAGGCCAAGCCCTTCAGTGACATGGTAGCACCTCTATAATAGAATATTTAAGAAGGGAAAAAAAGGTATTGCACAGGAACAATTGTAGCCAAAGAGGAGTAGAGTGAGAATATGTAAGAGGAACAACTCTGCAGATACCAAGGCGAGTGGAGAAGAAGGGGAAGGAGGTGGTCCAGGCACCAGAGCTGGGGTTCCCCTGCATCCCATGGTGCAGACCATGGTGAGGCAGGCTGTTCCCCTGCAGCCCATGGAGAACCCCATGCTGGAAAAGGGGAATGCTAGAAAAACGCCATCCACAGACCCATGGTGGGAAGCCCACACTGAAGAAGGCTCCTGGCAGGGATCTGCAGATGTTTGGAGAGAGGAGCCAATGGTGGAGGAGGTTTGCTGGCAGGACTTGCGAATCCGAGAGGAAGCTACTGGTAAAGCAGCTAATGAAGAACTGCAGCCTGTGGAAAGGTCTCACACTGGTGGAGCTAATGGAGGACTGTCTCCCATGGGAGGCATGCCACTGTGCAGCAGGGGAAGGGCTCCTCTCCCTGAGGAGGAAGCAGTGGCAGAAAGAATAAGTGATGAACAGACCATTCCCTGTCTCCCTGCTTCAGTCTGGGGAAGGATGTAGAGATTCAGGAATAAAGTTAAGTCTGGGAAGGAGGGAGGGGTGTGGGCAAGCTCTTTTGAAGATTTTTTTTACTTCTGATTCTCCTACTCTGATTTTTATTAGTAATATATTCAACTAATTTCCATAAGTCAAATCTGTTTTGTCCGTGGTGGTAACTGAGGAGTAATCTCTTCCTTTTCGTCCTTTTCTCCGATGAAGCTGCCTCCCCTGTTCAGTTGAAGATGGAGTGGCTTTGGTGGGCACCTGGTGTCCAGCCAGGTCAGCTCACCACACCCTCTGAATGGGATGCCTCTTGGAGCTTACCGGCTCTCACATGTGGGACTCTGGGAACGGTTGCCAAAAGTTGCCCATGGGACTGGGCTGATATCCCTGCCTCCTGAAGGGTCAGTCCTTTGCCCATTGAGAAATGCAAGGGCATTTGGCATATTTCACTGAACTTGAGGGGGATTTTTAAACAGGCATGTATAACTTTGTACATACTTCTATGTGTGTGCATAAGTGAATTGATTCACACACCTTACAGCCTACAGCAAGTGTAGCCTGAATGCTGCTATCTCAGTTTTACTGCTATGGTTACAGTACACCCTATTGAATACTTTTGTAGGTATTAAATTAGTCAATGATTAAGGGATGTTAAATCCTTAAGCTGTAAACTGTTCTGGCTTAAGTTTGGGTGCAGTCACACCTAGGCTTCATCAAGAGTTTAGAAAGACATGGGGTCTTCTTTTTCCAAACATTGTTACTCAATGGGAGGGTCTCCCTCTTACCCTTTTGTGTCCCCAGCCTCTGTATAAATAATTCTAAAGTGATTCTAACACAATTTTCCTTTTGTGTGCTTTATTTAGGCAGTGAGTACTAGAGTGGACCCGCCGTTGAACTTTGTTGTGCTTCTACAAATTTATATTAAACCTGCTTTTGCTGACGGAGATTTGTTAAATGACCTAAACCATTCATTCATGACAGTGTAAACTTTGAGTTTCTAGTTCCCACTTCACTCAAAGTGCATCTGTCCTTTGTCCCCATGGCCTGTCTATGTTGGGCCCTAAGGACTGAAACAGAAGCAAATGAACAATGTTTGAGCTGCACTCAGTTTTCTCCCAAGAGAGCCAGCTTGAGGCCTGGAGAATTTGGGCTCCAGTTATTTATTGACAGATAGAAATAAGTGGCCACTAAATACAGATACCATGAAAAGGTTGCTCTGAAGTGTATTTTTGAGAAAATATACTGCCTTCCTGGAGTGCAAGATGTGTTTGCTTTTTGTCATACAGAGTCTGCTTCCTCCCTCTCAGGAGGAGATCTGCTTTTTCCTGATTTCTTCTTCCTCATTTTTTTCCCAAGTATTTGTCACAATTAAGAGATTTGTTCATGATGAGAAGCATCCACCTCTTCAAACTGTACACCAAGGTGCAAATTTAAACAGTGGTAAAAGATTGGGGTTTTGAAATAAGAACTGTCCAGCTAATCCTTCATTATTTTCCTGGCCAGAAACCTTCTCCTGTTTTCAGCAATAAGACATGATGTTTTATTTGATTTAGACTTGCTCATCTCTCTTTATCAGCTGGCAGCTTGATCCGGTAGCTTGAGTAGAACAGGATTGTTTCCAGAAGTTAAGAATCCTTACCAGAAAACCGAAGGAAGGGGTGCGTTTTATATTTGATATGCTAATATCACCTGTTTAGTTGCTGTATACTCTGTTAGCACTAAACACAATGAGCAAAGATTGGCAAAAATACTAGAAATATACATTGGAACTCCCTTTCTTACGCATATCTCTACCAGAAAAGATCTCTACTGAGTAGGACCTAACCTGATGTGACTTCCATCATGCGAAACTAGAACTGCATTAGATGCCCAGTATATATTTCCAACAAACCTGAATCTCTGAGTATTTTTGGGTGTTTAGTGCTGGATTTATTTTCCAATCTACCTGAAGCTTTGGTTGTGCAAGAATCAAATCCAGGAGCAGTTTGATTCCTTACTTGTTTTATAGCAAACCTTAGTTGCTGGAGTACAGACAAGAGACTTTAGGAAGGGGAAGTGCCTATTTCTTGATGCTTTACATCTCCTTTGTACCCAAGCTGCCAAATATTACATGCAACTATTAGTTTACATACTGGTCTGACCCTTGAAAGGGCGCCCTGTTGTTGTCAATGGGACTGCTTTACTTGGTTGAGTGGGCAGTGTTTTAAATTCTTGCAGTATGGGCAGGGAGTCTTACTAGTTTGGATTTTGTGCTCAAGATGTAGATTTGACAATGGGACTTTATAAGTAGAGGTGACTCAGTCTTTGTTTTACAGTCCTTAACCAATATCAGACTGGCTACAAATTTAGAAAACCTTTTGTCATTTGGTTTAGGTAGAATAAATGAACTTGCCATCATGACAAGTAACAAGCTCAGCGCTTTTCAGCACTCTGCAGCACAGAAGCTGTGCAATTTTACCTGACTATGCTGTCTTCAGTACATAAACTCATGGGCAGAGAAGAGCTGCAGGATGTCCTTCAATGTGGATACATTTGGACAGGCTACTCTTCTGCAATCAAACCACAGCACTTACAAACCATTCACTCCTTTGAAGTGCATTTTCTTGATTCCCTCGAAGATGAGAGATGAACCTTATTTCCTTCCCAGAAGAGATATGATTGCAGCAGTTTATTGCTAAAGCAAGCTACTGAGGCAGAGTCAGGAAGCTTCTTAAGATTTCCACTGTACTTACCAAAGGCAGAGGATCCTTGCAGGCTTATGGCACTACCAGTAAGGGGGGTTTTTGTGAATGTTATACCTAAGTCCATACAAATGTTTGGTCTGCTTTTGGGTGAGGGAGAAATTACTGGTGAAGAAGAGAAGAAAGCCAAGCAAAGTGTCTTGTACCATATCTTCCAAAGCTTTGGGGAACTTCAGAATTCACTCCTAAATCCAGATGCTGCATTTCACCCTGCACTTCTCTTTATCTGATCTTGTAGCTCCAGAGATGGCATGACTTGAGCTGAGAGCTCAGGGTTTGAGGCTTGTTTCAGAATCAGAGTAGCTGCCTGTGAGTGGACCCACAGGGTGCTGAAGGCTGACCTGCACTGGGGAGGCTTGCTCAGCTGTCACCATAAGCAGTAACCCTGGTCGCCTCTGCCAGAATCAAGGACACTACTTTAGGGTCACTCTGCTGCTGGGATTAGCACTGCCGAACAGTGCTCTCTCGCTTTTTCCTCCAGAACAGAAGATGTCACTCCCTCCACCTGATCCCAACTTTTGTCTGTTGCTTACTTTGCATTAGCAAGTAAGTCTCTGCCTGAATCTGAGGTAGCACCAGGACACAGTGGAGCACAACACTCCAGCACCACAAGGTGCTCCCAGGGGTCTGGGTTGTCCAGCTGGCAGCCTCCACCTCCTGCAAGGTGAACAGGCCCCAAACTTCCCTTAGCTATTGGGATGCTTGAAGGGCAACTTTCTTCTTCGTGGGGATGTAGCAATAACATCACAGCAATATTCAGGGACAGAGAGACAAGGATGAAGCAGTTTTGTCTGCTTCCTCTGGACAACCAATTTTAGATTAGGGACCTCTCTGTCATGCCATAGCACTGTATGTCCTGAGCTGTCCCTTTTAAGAAGAGCCAGAGGTTATTTTTTGAAAATGTGCATCATCCCCCTTCCCCAAATTTTTGAACACTTTTCACATCTTTTGAACCTTAAGCATTAGCAAAGTTTGCAGCCAAACCACCCAGAAGGACTTGGTTCATATGACATATTACTCTAGGCATTGTTCTAATTGCTCTCCTGAAAGCCCAGCACTGTGCTTGGAAGCAGGGCTGGAAAAATATCCATTAGCGACATTCTCAGCCTGATGGTTGTTTTACTATTTTGTAGCAGTAGTTGTCTTTATTATAGGTGGTTATTAAGTCCCAAGAGCTGGGATTCTGCTTCACTTTCATCCTAAGCAGCCAGAGTAGTGTCTGGCTAATGCCCTGAGAATGAGGGGTCAAGAGTCTGCTCTCTCAGAGCCCAAGGAAGTGAGTGCTCTGCTGGATGCCTCCCTGCTGCAGTTAAGATGCCTGATCCTAAAGCACAAGCCAGCAGGTCATTCTGACCCAGAAACCTTCTTGTTCACTGGGTAATGAGCACTCCCTGTGGAACAAAAAATGATGCTAAAAGCCAGTGTAGCTTTTCAGCTAAAAATGGCTATCAAATTCACACTAGATGAACAAAAGAGTCGTCTGGAACAAAGTGAATAGAACACAGTTAGTGGCATAAACATCCTCCCTCATCCCTCTCCCTTTCTACACTCGAATACACAAATCTACAAGCCCTGCCAGAGCAGATGCAGTTGCCACAGCCAGTGCTTTGCTTATAAGTGCTATCGAGGTTACAGTGTCACCCGTGTACCTCTGAGTGGAAAAGGAGCCTCTTGGTAACTGGCTGAGGGCACGCAGGATGGCTCCCCAGCCTCTACCTGTTCCCACTCCAGCAACCCAAGAGTTTTGCCAGCATATACCTTGGCTCTTAGGGAACTTGCTGTATTTGTTTGTAGGCTGAGTTTGCTCTTACAAGAAGTAGCAAATTCCTAGGGCAGTGCCTCAAATCTGAAAAAGGTGCCCTGGTAGAAAATCTTTTGTGCTATCTGGACTTTGCAAAATCTGAGGTGTCTGGCTTTGTTCATACACCATTTTTATACTAGCTCAGCTTTATTCTCAGTACTGCGGCACTCCTCCTTTGTCAACGAGTGAGATCAGAAGGAGAGCTTGTGTAAATCCACAGAAACAGCATGCAGCACACACCCATCTACCAAGCAGTCTGTGTATTCCCAAGAGTTTTCTTGAACCTGGCAATCTGCAAATTACTGAGTATTTTCCGTATAAGTCATTCATATCAGCAGAGCTGAGATAGTCAAAGGATGTGATTTTATCAGATGACTCAGAAGTGGGAGCGTTTATTCCTCTCATGCACCTTTATATCATCCTGACTCAGCAAAACAGGTCCAGTTCAACGTTTTTTTTTCTTATTTAGCAAAACTTCCTAGAGATGTTTTCTTTAATGTGGACTCCATTCTGCACATCCTGATGGTCATGCTCAGGAAAACTCCTGCTACAGGAAAGATACTTTGTCCAGGTATTGACATCAAAAAAGGAGTCCCAGTTTGACAACAAGACCTGGCACAGAGTTTTTGGGCATGGAGCCTCCTTGGCCCAGCAGCACATGCCCTGTGCATAGGTGTACCTCCATGTGTGTCCATCTGCACACATGGGTTTTTCAGTGTGTGGTGGTGTGTGCCACAAATACCATTGTACCAGCATGGTAGGAAAATCCCAGAGCTGGGGTATTGGGATCTTTCTTCCTGTTACTCTTGTTTTGGTTGCTCTAACGCCACTGAAATATTTTGTAACTGACAGTTTGAGAAGTCAGTGGAGGTGTTAAAGAAGCCCTTTTCTGAGCGCTTTAGGGTAAAATGTTCATAGTGCTGACACACATGTCCACCAGGGCATCCTTCAGTCACTCTGGTTTTGAGGACAGGTCTCTCAGACTGGGGAGCAGTCTGCTCCATCTGCTGGGAGCTGGCTGCACCTGGGGTTTGGCAGACAAAACACTGGGTGGGTTGGATGGATGTTTTTCCCTAGCGTCCTTGGAACCACAAGAGGGACATCCCCAGGCAGCCTCTGGGGTTTTGGCAGCAGTCTTTCTGGGTCACGTGCTCTCATTTGCACCACAGCAAGATGTACACCAAATTAACCCCACCAGGTTCTTTGGGTAATTCCCACCAGGCCTGGGACATGGGGCTGTGATGTCTCTAGGTCTGTGATGCCTTCCTGCCAAGTTTCAGGCTTAAGAGAATTGGGGCTCAGCTGGGGATCTGTCCACCTCCTCATCTGATCATGCCTATGCGAGTGCGTGTGTGCATATACATATATATGTGTGGGTGTATATATGTAATCAACTTTACATGAGGGGAAATGTAAAACTAAGCATGGTGCTGGCTGGACATATGGCCATAAAGGGCTTTTTGGACTTACCTCCTCTAGTGCTGCATCGGAGCAAGGGGGTTTCCTCACCTAGAAGTACAATTTGATTGGGAAACAGAAAGAAAATGGCGTTCACAAACTGAATCCAGTAAAAGTCAGATGAAAAGCTGATTTCATTAGCAACCAGCACAGAGTTCAAGTTAGGCAGGCTTGCTCTTTGTTTAAAGCTCTTGAATGTGTGATCATAATCTCTGGCAAGCATAATATAACAATGAGAAAGGCTCCTTAAATGCAAAATCACATGGTGTGAGTGGAAAAGAGCTCAAGAATGGAAAATTCTTAACTCTGACTTCAAAATATGGAGGTGATCAGTTAATATTTTTGATTTTACTTAGGTCTTGTGTTCTTCAGCAGGAAACAGGTATTTTCCATTCACTAAGGGTGTTAAATAGGGGAATACTAAATGCAAACGGGGGACAGGCATATTATTTTCACTAGAAAACTCTTTGTGGCTTCTTCATCCCCAGGAGTTCTGAAAAACGGCGATATTTCAAAGGGAGCCATAGGAGTCTGCAGCAATCCTTTACCTGAGATAGGAGCACAGGAAGGGCCATGCTGAGCCAGACCAGAGATCTGGCTACCTCAAGGCCTTGCTATTTCCAGTGGTGCCCAGGGAAGGTTGCAGGCAGGGCCAATGCAATGATGCCTCAGCAGGTCAGAGCAGGACTACCAGGAGTAGGGGGCAGGTGTACCTTTGCAATTACACATATTTCTGTGGGTTTCTGTAGAACCTTGAGGCTGCTGCTGCAGTGGAGAGGCAGCTGTGGAAATAATTTTTTCATTACTAGCTGGCTTAGCGATTGGTGCTTCAGCTGTCACCCCAGGAAAAGGCAGGATTCCTGGTACTGCCTTGCCAGCTGCAGTGTGGATCACACCCAGGGACCTCTCTCTGCCACTAAGGTGCAGAGGCAGATAAAAATCAGTCTAAGTTAAGTCCTAAAAGTCCAGCATGAGATAAGTTTGCTGCAGCAGCCATGCACCAGTCCAGCTCTCCCCTCACCACATGGCTGCAACACCAAAGGTTTTAGGTGAAAGCTAATTTCTAACTCCAAGCCCTCATGATCCAGCAGATATAGGGTGTGATACAGGATGGTCTGCCTGCGTCTGCAGGAGGAAAACCTGCTGTTGACCATCCAGCTGAAATTCACTTCAGTGTGGAGATCTGAAAATCCTACAGTAGAGATGTAAAAACCAAAACAAAAACCCTCAAGAAAACAAGAGAAATTAACAATAATAGAGAAGGAATCCATCTAACTGATGGAGAAGCTGAGCCCCTCCGACTTTGGTTGCAAAAGTGAAGGCTCTAGGCCTTGTGCTGCTGAAGGTGGCTGCACACAACTCTCTTCTCGTTGGTTCTCCCACTGCCTGGACTGGGGCAAAATAGCTGCCCTGCCGTATGGAGGGGAGCTCTGTCTTCTGTAGAAGCTTTTGTGCAAGAGGTTGTGGTGTGTGAGAACCCCCTTTTTGGGAGTGGTATCTCAGCCGCTGATAACACCTGAGGCCAACTTCTTTCTCTTTTTTTAAACTATGCTCAGTATTTTTGCAGCTACCAAAGGCAGATGATGCCAATAAAGGACAATGCTTTTTGTTGCCTTCAGGCCAGCTGCTGAGTCCTAATGCATCAGGGGAGGAGAACAGTGCCAGGATTGGTCCTTGCAGATGATCCCATTCACTTTTGCCAGTGGAGCAGTGGTCCACTGGGAGTTCCCTGTTGTGCTGAGCCTTTTGGTGGGGTCTGACTGGAGGTACCCAGCGCCTTCACTTTTGGTAAAAATTAAATATCCTTCTTGACATTTTATGTTTAAGGAGTCAGGGCTAGCTGACTTGAATGAGAGGGAAAGGTGCCAATGCCACCCATGATGAAAATTGGCAATCAAAATAACCTTTTTCGTGATAGTACCACAAAACTTGTCCAGTGTACAAAACTGGACATTGGGTAAACAAGGCATGAAACTGAAAGAATAGGTGAAACTCACTATTTGGGATGCTTTTCATCATAATCCCCTTTTATTCAGTGGAAACTCCCCAAGTTAAAGTCAAGGTAGCGAACATTTCTCATCTCCCTTCTGTGATCCATGTTCACCTGTATTGGTATTATTTGCATTATTTTTGTTACCAAAAAAAATTTAAGGAAGGCAAATCTCTTCCTATTCTCTTTTACAAGCCCCACTTCATTCTAATGATGCAAGAGATGGTTGCCATCACCCATGGTTACACCATCCCTATGTTTTTATGTAGTTGTCTGAATATGTCTGCCCAGTATAGCAACAGGTCTTTATCCTTCAATGAAAAATTCCTTGTAAACCTTCTTATCCTATTTGTACAGTCGTGAGGTAACAAAGCAGTGCCTTTTATAAGTAAAACCAAGTTCTGATAATCTCTATTATTTTTCAGCTGAAGGGGTTTTGGACATGTGTTTCTCTTGTGCATGCTTCTGAATGAACCATTTTTCTAGAAGAGTTGTTTACAAAATTGTAAGTCCCAGGGAGAACTTTTCAGGAGAAGGGTCAGCTAAGACCATATCCACCTGCATTGTGTAGGTTAAATCCTTGGGTTAAATCCTTGTTGCTGAAGTTAAACAAGACTGTATAGTTGATCTGGATGGTAGGGAGAGATTCTGGCTGGCATCTCAGAAGAGTATGGGGTGCACCTTGTTTGAGGGGTTGGAAGAGAGTCCTGCTTTCTCAGAAGCCACTCACTACTTCAGCAGGAGGCAAGTGGCTGGACAGTCTGGAGAAAATGCTCTGAATGTTCTAAAAGAAACAAAGCTGCTGCTTTCTCTGGTGGATGGCCTTGATTGTGCAACATTTCTCCAAATGCAGGGAGTGCTTTTAGGCAGACTTCAGCAGTGCCCAAGGGTTACAATCAGCCCAAACATTTGGCTGAGAGTGGGGCCTCAGTGCAGGAAGTGAATTTATCTTGTGTTTTAAAACCACTTCCTTTGAGAGATGAATGGCTCAAAGAATGCAGTTTCGTTGGATAAAAACTTTGGAAATGAAGCATAGTGTTAATTTTTTAAATGCATCACCTCCACTGCTTTGTTAGTAACAACAGAGCCAGAAGATCAGTTAACAGCTTCAGGAAGAGTTTTTCAGGCAAAAAATGCATTTTAAAGCCTAAAGCTTCTCTGTTGCTTTAGCATATCGGTCCTTTTTCAAGGAAGCACTGACAAACTCCAAAAATGAGAGGAACTGGACCAAAGCCCCTTGAAATGGGAAGGTTCAACAAGATGCATTCCAGACCTCACCTGCAGACTGAACTTTGAGGATGGACCTTGCTGCTTGTGGTGGTAGGGAGTCCTGGGGGGAAAAGCATCCACTGAAAGGCTTTTGCATGATGGGCATTTAGGGTCCCACAACCTTTCCATGCTAGCGCTGCTCTTTGTTAGAGAAAGTAAAACATAGGGAAAGCTTTCCATAGGGTTGCAGCCTCCTTTGGGCAACCACATGCTCTGGCATGGGGTCCTCCACAGGATGCAGGTGGATATGTGGACCTCCATGGGCTGCCAGGAACATCCTGCCTCACCATAGTCTTCACCATGGGCTTCTGAGGAATCTCTGCTCTGGCTTCTGGAGTGTCTCCTCCTTCTTCTACACTGACATTGTGTAACAGAACTGTCCTTCTCACATATTCTCACTCCCCTCTTCAGCTGCTGTTGTGCAGCAGTTTCTTGCCTTTCTGTAATTTGTTATCCCAGAGGTACTACCACCCTTGCTAATGGGCTCAGGCTTGGCCTGTGGAAGCTCCGTCTTGGAACTGGCTGGCATTGGCTCCATCAGACATAGGAGAAACTTCTGGCATCTTCTCACAGAAGTCACACCTTGCTACCAAAGTCTTGCCATAAAAACCCAATACAACTGGCCAGAAAAGAGAGGGGCATAGGCACTTTTCTGTCCACTGGCTAAGGAGAGGTCTGCTGAGTATGATGGGGTGATGACCTGCCAAAAAAAGAAGTACCCATCCCACTTGAGTGCTTTGGTGGTACGATGCATTTGGAGTGCTTTTGCCCATCTGACAAATCCCAGAGCTCTCCATTGAGCCTGGTGTTCACATCCTGACCTGCTCCATTAAATGCACATTGCACACAGTGCCTTCCCTGCCAGAAGTGCAGCAGTGCAATGATTATGCTCTTATCCTGATTGTGTTGCCAGCTTTGTGAGCACCAATGAAGGAAGGCTAATTAATGAAGCTCATGCTTACAGCTTGTCTGAAGGAAAAAGTACCAGCATCTCAGGGGTGAGGGTGGTCCCCAAAAATACTTTTTAGGATTCCTCTGATATTAGGGCTATTGTGGCAAAATAAAAGAAGACCAGTGTGATGACCACAATTTGCAACACAAAATACTTTAATAACAGTGAAAACAAATGTGGGATGAGGCCCAAAAAACTGAACACACTAACCAGAATCGGAGCCGGTGGTCGAAGACCAAGATGTAGGGAGATCCAGGGTATAAATGTGGGGTAGGAAAGGGGTGGAGTCGAGGCTGGGATCCAATGGGTGTAGGGGAAAGTGGTGCAGAGGTGGAGTAAGAGAAGGTAGGGTCCAATGGGGTAGGCTGGGTGGGACACTGCATCAAACGAGGGTCAATGGGGATACAAAGAATGGAGAACATTCTGGGGGCTGGGAGTGGTGATGATGACTGGAAAATGAGGGTTGGGAATATTTATGAGGCATTAACATGGGCAGTCCCAAAACTCCTTGGTACAACTTCTGCTGGGATTGCCACAACTCCAATAGATGCCTGCCAAGGCCTAGGGTTGGGGTACAGGTCTTCTTCAGTAATGGTTGCCTGACCTGGAATACAGGTCAGGCTGAGTCTTACACCAGCAAGACATTCATGCATTGGGTGAGCGTTGTAAATTAATGCCTCTTCCCAAACAGACCTTTTCAGTAAAGATCTCATAGCACCTTGTCCTTGCTGTATTGCCAGTGTAAGGCATAAGGTCCAGTACCCTCATTCTTATAAACAAAGCCACACAGGTGAACCTCCTGCAAAGTGATCTCCTTTGCAGTGGGCTGCTTGACTCAAGCAGGAGCCAGATGAATGGAAATGGAGGGGTAGTGACAGCTGAAACATATCTGGCATTTACAACCTGCACCTTCATGCAAACAGAGTTTGGAGGTGTAGTCCATGTGCCGAGAATACGATCAGGTGGGTAGCACTTTTGCTTTGAGGCTGTTTAATTGCAGGATGCCTCAGGTAGATCCAAAACTTAAATTTGTGCTTTCTCTGCTTCTTAGGGGTTTGTGGGCATGCCAAGAAATAAATAATAAAAAAAAAAGCTAATAGTTTGTTGTTGATATTATAAGTACATTTTCAGTAGAGGAAATTAATTTTTCAGAAAACAATGGAAGACATTTCTGATTATTTTTGCCTTTTTCCCCAGTGCAAGATTTCAATGTGACAGGACAAGCAGATATACTGCTAGCCCCAGTAAATACATACAGTGGTAGCTGCCTGTGAGACTCAAAGTGGAAAATCAGGCAGCAACGTTTGTCACTGGAGGGGCAAAAATGGTTAATTCTGTATTTGTATCAGTCTTAATTTTGAAGTGCAGGCTGCTAGTTGTTAAGCTGTAATGGCAACCAATGAGATTTCAGCCAAGGGGAGGAGAAGAGCCCACAGCTGTGAGACATTGACAGGTTGTCATGACCTGACAAAATTAATTTTTGAACAACGCTAGAGTTGGCTCAGTCAATCCCAGAATTATTTCTAATTACCACTGAAAATGTGATGAAGGCAGGAAATGTAACAGAAGACTGAAAAAGTGTATCATGAAACCTGCATAGCAGATTGTACGTCCTGAAAGGAGGTAAGAGGTGATGCTGACATGCAGGAGCAGGATACCTGGCACATTTCTTGGCATTGCCAAAGCTTTTTAGACCTTCTCTTGTGAGACTTTCCAGAGCATAGTTTAAAAGAGATTACTAGAAGGTGGGTGCAGATTTTGTTGGGTAATTGCATCTGGAGACAATGACTTCTGGCCACACTGATGAGATACTTCAAGAAGTTCTTGATTTATTATTATTATTTCTTTTTCCTCAGTCTGGTCCCAATAAGGGTTTTTATTGTTGACCTGAATGCTGGATTGTGGCATGTGCTTCTGACATCTACAGATGATGATGAACTGGGATGCACTGCCCTGAAGCACAGGAATAATGATAATGATCTTGGCAAACTGGAAAAGTGGTTTGGTTAATAAAACGAATTACTCTGAAAAAGGACAGGTGCAAACACTTGTTTGTGCAAACAACTTGTTTGCATCCCTGCAGTATGTCTGGGAAACTTCTTCCCCTTCTGATAGCTGGCAAGCTACTCCTGGACACAAAATAGAAAAGGAGGAATATAAACCCCTACATCATCAGCACAAGACATGAAAGATGTTATCTCATACTGCTCATGCATGCTGACCAGAGATGTCTGGGAGGTGGATGAGACAGAGAGTGCCACATGAGGGTGCCTGTTGGGAGTCCTCATCCATGAAAAGGGTAAACACAGGAACACCTTTGGATGTTGAGTCCTTGGGTGCTAGGTGGCCCCAAGGCTATCTCTCCCTGGACAGATGGCCTTGGAGATGCCTGGAGTTGGAAGCAAGCACTGCGGAGGGGAAGAGCAGAGATTATTCTCTTCTCCCTGTCTCCTCACCTCTCCCTCCTCCTTCCTTGCATCTTGTTTCTGTACAAATAAAATTAGGACAAACAGGAACCAAAACACCCTGAGGGACCATGAACAGATGCGACAACGGATGTAGCAAATGTAGATTATTTTGGAAGGCATGGATTTCCTGCCATCTTCCTTTCCACAGAGACCAGTGCACTGGAGGGGAACATGAGATCAGGATACCCCCAGGTACAGTACTTCCCACTGTACTTTGCAGGGGCATGAGGCCTTTAAGTACTAGCCTCCTGGGTGCTGCAGAAAACAAACCCCGGAACAAAAGCAGTAGAAAGTGGAAAAGTATGTTTACAGACACCTTTAAGAACAGGCTCTATGTCCAAACCAGGGCTGGTGGGCTCGGCATGGCAGCTATGGAGACACACTAGCATTGCAGTCAACTCACTGGGATGATGGGATGGATGGAGCTGCAGACTTGCCTGTGAGTGAGACTACAGCCTATACCTGAGGATGGAAAAGGCTTTTCCCTCAGTCCAAATCCCTGTGCAATGCACACTTGGATGTGGGCTTCTGTGTGCCTGTCCAGCAAAGGCAGCTTGTGTCCGAGGTCTGCAAGGCAACTGAAGGGGATGAGTGGTTTGTTTAGGAGCACACCATGAGCCCACAGCAGGGCTGGGAGGAGCACTGCTCCAGCTCACTGTGATACATCACTGCCTTGAACAGAGGTTGCTGAAGCACTTAGTGGGGATGCACAACTTCTGATACTACATGTATAAAGGCAAAAGGCTCTGCCTGGGCATGGTTGCTGCATCTCCAAGGGGAAGAACAACACAAACAGGATAAAGTAGGGGAAGAAAAGACTAAAAAGCTGTATGAGATGTTACAGAGATGGGAGAAAGATACAGCTGCAGTTACACACAGCACAGAGAAAGCCAAACTGTGTTTTGGGCAATCCCTCTGTAGCTGCCAGTTCTACTCTGGCATGGAGAGATTAGTGTGGGAAGGTGTAGGGGCAAAGGTCTGGTTTCTGCAGAGAGTGTCAGGGCACAGGCAGCAGTTTTTGACTTCCAGGAGAATCACTGTCCTGTAGTGAGACTTAAGCTAGAGTTCAGGAATGTGGCCAGTTCATAGGAGAATTTTATTTGGACATATCAATCAGACTCCATCAAATCCTGGCTGAAACATCACAAGGTTGGCAGGGAAACAGTCATCTTCATCTGACCTTTTTTTTTGGCCAAACTGGAGCAGTATGTACTTGCTTTGCTCATATGGCAAAAGCAGTACTTGCTCCTAACGATGCTTTGGAGGAAGCCAAATGAAAACAGCCTGTTTTAGGAAAAAGACAGCAGCTAAATGTCAGTTTTCTTCAGAGCAGAGCAAAATTCCTTCAGAAAAGGATCCTCAAGGACTGTTTTACCCATAGTAGCAATGTTTTCAGGTACCTGAGTGCAAGCACCATTTTCAGGGAGAAGGTAGAGAAGCAATGTGGACCTCTTTTCTACATTAGTGTGGGAGCTGTACATTGCTCAGTGGGGATGAAGGATCCAATCCCCCAACAAAAATCCCAGCATGAGGACCTTCTCTTGTGGGGCTGCCAGGCTGGTCTGAGTCAGGAGCTTTGTCTGCAGGCAAAATACAGGCGGCTATGCCAGGTAGACAGATCTGGGGCTGTGTGGCTATGGGCTAAAAGACTGTTCTCAGGCCTTCCACTGTTTCTATCCTGGGCAGGCAGCTGGGGGTGAGGGTCACTGCTGCCCAGTGCCTCCTCCCAGCAAGCAGGAATATATCAAGTCTGACCTGGATCTTTCCAGACAAGACTGAACACTGTGAAACAACATGCCTGGCTTTCTTGGAGTTTTTCTCTTCCTTTGCTCCTCTATTCTAACAGGCACCTTCAGCAGAGGATATGCAGATGCAGCACTTCACAGCTGGTTGTGTCAGTCTTGCAAGCTGATCTGGTGGGCGGTGCTCCTGATGCAGTGGCTAGAGCCAGAGGGAAACTGAAATCCTGCCATTTTCTAGAGAAACTTTGTAAGGACTAAGCAGCCCAGAGTCCTGCAGACCTACAGCAGGCAAGGCTCTGCACACTCTTGCAAAAAGATAATGGTAAGCCTGAAGGCCCATTGCATCCTAAGACTCAACTTTTTGCCCACACTTTTTTGTCAGTGCTTCCAGTTATTTGCTGCTTTCATGGTCCTGATGATCTACTATGTGATTGGACATGTGGCTCTCCCATGGTTTCTTGAATATTCCTCTGCCTGCCTTTGAGGCAGAGGGTACCTTGGTAGTGGTGACGTGGCACTTTTCCTCCTGCATCCTCAGACACCCCACCACATCTCTGAGAGCCCCAGCAGCCACTGACTTCAAGCTCTGCTTTGGAGGCATGGGCTGGCAGCAGTACAGCCTGGGGGAGGAACTGGGAAGTCTCTCAGCTCCCACCCAGACCTTATCTCTCCATCTCCAGTGCATGGCTGGGCAGATTACCTGATGCCTGTGCTTTAGTTTCTCCATCTTTGTAGATGACATCAACACCTGCAAGTCTTGCTATGGAAATTAATTACATGTGGCTGTGGTCTGAAAATTGGCCAAGCTCACACCCATTTGCAGAGGATCTGCCCTGTGACACTCAGGACACCAGCCCAGCATCACATCAAGTGACATCCACACCTCATCTTGTCAGAAGAAGAGGGGCAAACCAACCCAGCTGCAGCAACACATGGGTGCAGGCAGAAACTGAGCAGCATCCATCACATCAGCCCACCATGTCTAGACAGGGGTGGCGGAGAAGCCTGAGTTTCTGGGACCCTTATGTAAAAGCCAGCTCTGCTCTGAGTGCAGGAGACCAAGGAGTTCTGTAGCCCTGTTACAGTACAGGGCAGGATGCCACACAGGACATAACATTCCTCTTGGAGGCCAGGCCTGGGTTTTGACATGACAGCTGTGTGCTCCTTTGAGACACAGGGGCCAGTGCAGCTTCCTGTCAGTCTGCAGAGGGACAACAGCTTAGCTGCCCTGGAGACTCACTTTCCCTCACAAGACGCCCCAGAGGCTGTGTGCTCAGGGTCCCGTTTGCCCTGCTCCCGGCCGGGTGAAAGCGCCCTTGCTTCCTGCAGCAGGTGTGGCACTCCCTCTTGGCCTTCAAACACCCTGCTGCGGGGCTGATTGCACCCAAGCTCTGTGGAGATAAACACCCTGTATACAGCTCCTCCAAAGCAGCTGAGACAACACGCTGGGCACTGCTTCTGTGGCCCACAGCAGACCCCTTGAACAGACCCCTTGAAAGGGCTCTGACTGCCAGACTGCAGGGCACTGGCTGCGGTGCATCTGCCTCACTGCTTTGTAGTCCTGAAGATGCCTGCCTGCCTCACCCTGCCTGCATAGGCAGGGCACAACTAAATCTTCCACCAACAGGCTTTTGACGTTTTTGAATTAGGGGAAGTCACTTTAACCATGGGCAGCTGATCTGGTATGACCCTTGCAGCCCACTCCCCATCCATGCCTAGGGAGATGTGGAGCTGGCACAAGAGTGAGCACTATTTCCCCACAAGTAGCAGACAGTGGCTCCCCTGTGCACGTGTGTGTGCATGAGGGAGGTACAGAAATAACTCATCTGTTGGGGAATATTGGCAACAAAGGTTTTCTGATAGCAGAGATTGTCTGGATTAAGTGATGTCACTTTATTTCCCAATGGAATATTTTGGTATGTTGGACTATGTGGAACATCCAGTTGTGGTCTTGTTGTCCTTTTACAGGTAGTCACCCTGGCTGTTATTTCCTGTGTTAGCCCACTGATGCCTCATATAGCTCCTGATCCTTGAATTGATTTGAATTTCATTAAACTACACAGAAGGGCCTTTGCCCAACTATGAATACTGATTGCTGGGGATATCTGCAGCTGCTTTTGTGTTCAAAGGCACCCACTGGTAATGAGGACAAGACTGAGAGAGATAGTGCACCCAGCTACAAGTCAAATGTGATAGGGTCCTGAGCCTTTTTGGGTCTGACAGGGAACTTGGCACCAGTGAATGCAAGTCTTTGTGCAAGCCTACTTCAGGTATTCTTTGCCTGAATCTCTAATACTAAGATTGGTTGTCCTCAGGATGGCTGAGCTGAACAGCAGGGGTATGGAGTAGAATGAGCTCCCTGTAATTCAAAGGGAAATGGTCCCTCCTGGTGTACCCCAGGGTTCAGTGTTGGGGTCAGTTCTGTTTACAATCTGTATTGATGATCCGGACTGATTGCACCCTCAGTCAGTTTGCAAATGACACCAAGCTGGGTGGGAGTGCTGATCTGCTGGAAGGCTTTGCAAAGGGATCTGGACAGTCTGGAATGGTGGGCTGAGGCCAATTGTATGAGGTTCAACAAGGCCAAGTGACAGATGCTGCACTTGGGTCACAGCAACTTCACATGATGAAGGGAGGAGTGTCTGGAAAGCTGCCCAGCAGAAAAGGACTGTAGGGTTCTGCTCAACATCTGGCTGAACATGAGCCAGCAGGGAGTTCAGGTAGCCAAGGACAGTGGAATCCTAGCCTGTATCAGCAATAGTTTTGGACCAGGACCATGGGGCAGTGACCATCCCCCTTGTACTGGGCACTGGTGAGGCCCCACTGCTGTGCCCAGATTGTACACCTGACATTGTACACCTCACATAAGAAAGACACTGATGTGCTGGAGCATGTCCAGAAAAGGGTAGTGGAGCTGGGGAAGGTTCTGGAGCATAAGTCTCATAAGGAGCGACGGAGGGAGGTGGGATGTTTAGCCTGGCCAAAAGGAAACTACCTGGACGGAGGTTGTAGCCAGGTGAGGGTCATTTTCTGGTCCCAGATAACAAGTGACAAGACAAATGGAAACGGCCTTAAGTTGCACCAGGGAGATTTAGATTGGATATTAGTAATTTTTTTTTTTTCCACTGAAAGGGTTGCCAAGCATTGAAAATGCCTGCCCAGACGTCACCATCCTCGGAGGTACTTAAAAGGCATGTAAATGTGGCATTTTTTAGTGGTGGTCTTGGTAGTGTAAAGTTAACAGTTGGACTCGATGTTATTAAAGCTTTTTCCAGCCTTAACAATTCTGTGATTCTGTGGTTCACTTCTGCTGCATAGCTTTTACCTCTATTGCCCTAAGGCTCAAATACAGATCTTCTGGGAAACATCAGTGCATGGACAGGGCTCCCTCTTCTAATTCTTGGTCCTTATGTGCTTGATGGTTTTTGGAGTGCTGGTGTCTGTGTATTGAGTCATTTATCCCCAGCCAGACTGCATTCTATACTGCTTTTGCAACTTTTAATGAATAACCTGAAAGACTCAAAAAAACCCCCCAGTAGCTTCTTGAGAGCAGAAACATAAGAAACCTTCTGGATTGAGTTCTCTGGCTGTACAGTGTGCTTCTTATGCCGTATCGTGCCTTGTTTTGCACTAACTTAACTCATGAAGTCCAGTGTTTCCTTAGAGGGAGCTCAGCCCACAAGTAACCCAGAAAACTCATATGCTTTTTGGTGCAGTGGGGTATCTGCTTCACCTACATTCAATCCTTTGTTTTATTGGACTCCACAGTTACCATCAGGGACTCCTCTCTGAAGTGTCCTCAAACATGGTATTTATACCTGGCAGCCACTCATATCTGGTTTATGTAATCTTACCAGGGATGAATCAGAAGAACCCCATGCTGCTGGCACGTTTGGGTTGCGAAATCACACTCTGAACAGGTGCTGTGCAGTGTGATCCTTGGTGGCATGAACAGGGTCTGCTTGCCCCTTGCCCCTGGCTGGCTGTGTTTATCTTCCCTTATTTATCTGCCATTTTAGAGTATTGCGACTCAAGATTTTGTGACACTCCTCCTCCCCACCTTCATATGCCAGCACACACAGGAAAGGCAGCAACTTTATCTCACTGGTGCTGGCCAGGGAGAAGTCATGCTACTGAAATGAAGATGAAATAAATTTCATACAATTCATACTCTGTTGCTGCATCTCCCCAGTGCTGTGGGCTGGTCTTGGTTTGGCTCTCTTCTTATCTGCCTAGGACTCTGCCAGTGTTCCTTGTTCCCCAGCATGAAACCCAAAGCAAGTGGGGGTGGGAATAGCCAGGTCACCAGCCTGCCCTGACACTTCCCTCCCTCCCCAGGGGCACAGTATTTTTTAATTTTTGTTTTTGTCTTGTTTTTGTTTTGTTTTGTTTTGGTTGGTTGGTTGTATTTTGTTTTCTTTTTACCCTTCAGGAAGCACTAACTTGTCATTTCTAACTTTAATTTCATGTCATTTCCCTTTAATATGATTATCCTTCCTTAACATATTTTATTCTCACAGGTGCTTATAGCACTTCCATGCATAAACAAGATTAATTAATGAGTTGTATATCCCTTACCCTACATTGTTAACCAAGCTATTTAACGAAATCAAACCAGACATCTGGTCTAGCAATACCTGACTGGGCAGCCATCTCTTTTATCAACTTTCTACATTCAGCTGATGGCAAATATTCAGTACCAGGCACTTAACAGTCATCTCACCAGTGTCTGCAGGGCAGACACAGTTTTTTGTATTTATTATAATCTTGTAATGACTAATGCTGCAGCCCAGAAGAATGCTTAAACATGTTTTTAACTGCATAGGTGCAATTAAGTACCCTTAATGGTGGTATGACATGACCATATACTTAAGTGCCTTCTAAACTGTAGCTCTCTTGAGGTTTCCGTTCTTGTCATACCACACAGTCTCCCAGTTTGCCGCCCCTTCTTTTCCAGCATGTAAAAACCTCCCATCACCTTCAGGAATTTTCCAAATGCCCCATGCCAGGTGAGATGGGTCTGGAGTTGTGTCCAGGTTCTCCCTGGGCAGAGCTGTAAGACAGTCCCTGTTCAGCACCACCAGTAACCACTGCGGGCATTTCTGCCCCCATCCTTCTTGCCAGGGATGGACTATGCTCCTTTCTGGGCTCCCTTGTCTGTTTCCTGGTGTTACTGCCTGGCTGCTCCCTCTTCTAGAGTGAACAGGCAGCGGCTGAGCCAGGACAAGGTCCATCTCCAAGGTTTTTGGTTTTTGCAGAGGGTGTTGTGAGCCTGCCTTTTCCTGGAGGAATTGCCTGTCTCCCCAGCTGAGCCAGGGATGGGCATGCAGCCTGGCATTGGTGCTATGTGTGGCTTGGAGGCTGTCAGTTTATCTTGCACCCTCCAGAAGCAGCCAAGAGCAGTAATTCCCTTAATAATGCCCTTGACACTGAACAACATTTGGGACCTGCCTACAGTATCTCATGAGGTATGTACACATGAAGCAGGTGGGGTCTCTGCATATTGCTGGACTTCTGTGTCTTGTGCACCAGCCTAGGACCCTGCTCACGACCTAGCTGATGAAACTGCAGCTTCCTGGACAGAGCTGCACAAAGATAGATGCAGAAATTAGTTGTGAGCCACAGCAGTGCAGCAGATGTCAGGCAAAAGGGCAACCCTAGGCTGCTGCAGTGCAGTGGGAGAAGGCAACAACATCTTCTCCCCAGCTATTGCAAGCTGGTCTGGATGTGCCTTTGCTCTGTGTATTTGGTGTCTGCCTGGAAAATGCAGACATGCCCCCAGCACCTGCAAGTATAACCCGTATCTGTAAAATGAAAAGCATGGCCAAGGAGGGCAAGAAGAAGGGATGGCAAGGCAAGGTGAGGCAGCAGCAGCTGAAGGAGTCCTCAGCTCTGCAGGGTTGCCACTGTGTGTTGCAGAGGCTGCCAGCCCTGCCTGCACTGGCAATTGCAGAGCTTCATCACTCTTCACACTGTGCCTCCCTCCTCAGTGAGGCTGCTGGCTTCACATCCAATGAACCCTGGTGACTTTGGAGTTCGCTGCAAAAAATCATGCCACTCCCAACTGAGAAGGAAGTACTAAAGCCAAGCTATTAAAAACAAAGTGAAATAAATGGATGCAGCTGGGAGGGAATAGGAAGGGAAGGCATGACTAAGAGGCAGCCAGGAAAGCCCTGGATTTGTTTCTGGGGAATAGATGAGCTGGGAGTGGCAACTGCTGTAATTGTTCTTTGTCACCTGGTTGCATTATGTCAGACTGATTTCCTGAGGCTGCTGGGATAAAGCATGGCAAAATTGTCATCAAGGAGAGAAGAGCACTGAGAGGAGATCCAGGGTCCTCACCATGCTCTTGGCCTGCTCTGTGGTGCAGTATCACAGTGACAGCCTGTCGCTGCCCAGCAGCCTCCTTTTCTGGTCTTTGCCATGCATGCAAACTCTGGATCCAAACAGTACTGGTGCCAGTCTGCGCTTGATGACGTTGTCATAGCCTCAAAGTTTCTGGAGATAGAGACTGAGAACTTGAGTTTTCAGAACAATCTGTTCAGCAGATGTTGGTTGCAGATGAAAATTTGAAGGAGGAAGATTTACATTCAGCAGAGATGCTAGACTGAAAAGATTAGGGGTAGTGCTGATCCACTGAGCTATCAATTACGTGTGCAGATGACATCTGCAGAAGGGCTATCATTTATGAAGATGACAATCATGCATAAATCTCAATCATTTTAAATCTGCAGCACCTTGGGGGACAAGGAAGGGGTCATCTGACCCATAAAATGGAAAGATTTGAAGTGACTTTCTTGTGGTGGCACAATCTGCCATAGGCTGAGAGAAACTCAAGCATCCTCTTCACCAGGCCATGCATGATGTTTCTTACAGCACAAAGTGGTCACACTGGTCCATCTACAGGAGGGACATTTGGTAGGATGGACAAGCCTGCTCTGAAGAACCATGTCCATCAGTTTGTGAAGAGCATCAGCTTTTGTAGTGCTCCAAGTTCAGCAGGGAGAGGTGGCATGCCCACAAATCTTGACATTGGCAGGCTAGAAAGCAAGGATAATGGAAGTCAGCCCTGCTCCTGGGAGAGGAGCTTGCTGTAAATGGGATGATACTTGAAGAAGTGCTCTGCATCATGTGCATGAGTGGAAATAACTTAAGAGAAACAGATCAATAATGATACTGCATATTCCACCTGGCTTGCCACTCGGTACTGCAATTCCTGTCTCTTGCTGCTGAAAATGTGTGGTCAGGGTATGTTCTCCCTGAAAAGAATCTACAGTGCGGTAAAAGCAGCAGGGATCCTTTCTGCAGTGAGGATCCAAACTGCTCTAAGACAGCTCAGAGATGCTCAAACTGTTCCTGTGCTGAGATGCAAAAGAGACTTCTGGTCAGGCTGTCAAAGTATAAGTGTGACTCCTCGTGTTAACAACTGCTGGCACATACTAACCTTGTCCAGTGCCCCCCCCCATGAGACCAGAGTCAACACTCAAACATTTCCCAGTGCACTTCCAAACAGAGAGACATAGGTGTCAGTAGACTCCTTTCAGAGTTTTATCTTGTTCAATGGTCGCAACAAGGAGAACAGGACCAGGGAAATAGCCTGTTCTCACCACACTTCCCTTTAAATAAGGCAGTTCTCTGTGTTTCTAGAGCATGTGCAAGATCTGAGTCCACGTGCACAGGCATCCCAGCTTTCCCACTCAGGATTTTTACCCATATTTCAAGCACTGCAAGCCTAAGATACAAATTTCTATCTTTTTTCTAAGTTAGACATTAAGTTTCAGGGCTTCATTAACAACACTATCAGTAACCTGACACCACCTTTTGAGTTGCTGGCTAAGGAGAAGGCTTTCAAATATTGCCCACATTTTGCACTTCTAAGACTCCACTTATGCCTGTGTATCCAGACATTGACAGGCTTACAACATTATCTCCAAAAACTTCACATCCTAAATCTTTTGCCTGTTAAATCATATGAGCTCTGTGTTTGGAGAAGTCGTGTTTGAGTTAAAAAATTTCCTTTCTCCTACAGTCATTCTTTACCTTCTTTCTCTAGGAATATGAGCATTTCCATACCTTTAAAACTTCCAGTACTGGTGCAGAATAAAACAAGTAGTATCTCCATCAGTGGTGAGTGAAGCAGGTTTTAATCTCTCTCCTTATGTCAGTGGTAAATTTGGTCTTTACGGGTTTAAAAATATGCCCTAGCTGAAAAAAGGATTAGAAAAATGAGGTGCTAACTGAATTTTTATCTGCAGATCAAATCTGGACTATTTACCAAAACCTTTTAAGACTGCTGGCAATAATTTTCTTTTTTGCTTGAGTGGAAGTCTGTTTCTGTAGTCTTTGCCAGCAGATCCTAAAGGGTAGGTTAATATCATTGTTGTGAGGGTTTACAAAAAGAATACAATGTTGCCTCTATATAGGTACTAAACAGGGTGCAACTTTATTTACAGTGTAAAGTGCATCACATGGAAGTCGTTTAAAACACACAACAAGCGGTGACATAAATGACAATACAGTACTGGGTAGGGAGGGGAAAATATTCCAGCAAGTATCAAAACATCATCAATAGCACTAATATGACAGCCTCTAGTTTCAGCTATTCTGTCCTAACACCACATCTCCTTACAAAACGTGTTGACTGGGTTGATCCCGGGAGTGTACTAGTCACTAGTGTGAAGCTGGGGTGCTAAAAGCTATTCTGCAGCCCTAAACTCTCCAGTAATGTCCTGCCAGACTCAAGCACTCTCCTCGCCATGCTTTTCTGCTCTGGAGATGACCAGAGCCAGAGGACACACCAGAGAAGCACACTGGAAAAGGGACAAAAACACAAGAATCACATATAAATAAAGATCTGCTTTTCTCACCTATGCACTCTTTCCCTTGAGAAGTCCTGTGTTGCTCACTGCAGCTTCCCTTCATTTGCTATTAAGGCAGCAAGGAAGTCAAGGAACAAAGTGCCTACAAACAGTGGTGTCTGTGTGTTGAAATGTGGACATTACTTACTGAACACTAACTTCAGTCAAAGCTGGAAACATCGATGGCTGTGCAGCTGGGAGACACAAGATATTTGCTATGTGCTAGCAGAGTCCATTAAAAAATGAAGGTTGTGGGAGCTAAAACCACAACTCTTCAGCTGGTTGCAGCTCCCACTGGGAAGGAATCTACATTCACATTAATCTGATCCCCTAATGACTCCTATTCTTTACTATCTGTTGTTTTTTTTTTTAATTTTTTTAATTTATTTTTTTTTTTAAATAGGCTGAAAGCTCTTAATGGCTGACAACTTTGCTTGTTTCTTTCTTCCCCTTTTCTGGTCTTGGGCTAACAGCCATTAGTTATGTGTCAGTTTTTACCAGAGCCCTGTTACTGTAACTGTGAGCTCATTTTGGTGTCCTATCACTTTCCTGTATCAAGGTTCATGCATTAAAGGAAGGTACATCCATGAAAGGGGGTGGGACAGTTGTGCACACTTTTAGTCTGGAGGTTAACTAAGCAGGAATAGGAAGCTACAGAAGGTAAAATTTAGTTCTCCTTTTTCTTTCCCAATGATAACTGCAAATTACACGTTTCTGTTATTTTTTTGAAAAAACAGAGATTCTGATCAATGACTCTCAGGTTCTGTCTCTAAGACCTTTTTTCACGGATCAGACTTTTTGCTAACTGATGACAATTACCAAATATGTGACTTTGAGAAATGCATGTGATTTCTGCCTTGTAATTCCACCACTCTACTTAATCATAAATTATAACATTTCAATTCATCAGAGCATGACTTAATGATGGCTCTCATGTGTGTTTTCCTCAGACACAACGGGATTACCAGTCTGAGAAGGAAAAATCTGATAAGGTGTGCTCTCAGTATTTCTCAGTCAGCTGAGCATTTCTGCCCATGTGTGTTCTCAAGAGAGGCCTTTTCCAGTTTTTTGAGGATTCTGCATAACAAAACTGCAACATTTTGGCAAACACATAGCAAACTTTAACCTGTTAACCTAACTGGTGCGTTCTCTCTCCATCTCAGGGGCAGTCAAATATTGGGACCCAAACCTCAGATATCAAAAAAATTCACCTAGCAGATAGCTGCTGGATTTGTACTTCATTTATATAGGAAAGGGATGGCAGTTACAGGCAGATGGTGAGTCCTATAGCAAATGGAAAGTGCAAGTTTCAGAGATCCATCTGCTTTCTACTGCTGGATCCTGAATTATCCATCGTAGAGCTACACCTGAACAGCTTGTAGGTCAAAAAGCTTCAAAGGTGCTTGTTGAATAGACTTAATCCATTCTTCTCTGAATGAGATTATGTTCCCTCCACTCTTTTACTAAGAAATCTCAGGTAAAACTCATGCTGATGCCTCCCATTAAGTCACTCTCCAATGAAAGTAATGTCACATAAACTACACTACAGAATCTTCTTCTTATGCTCACCAGAAATTGTGGTTACAACACAGACCTTGTCACATGCTGCTATAATTTTATCAACTGAAGTTCAGAGACAGGCCCAATGCAGAGTTTAGCAGCTCATTCAGTGTAACACTCTTTACTGTTGAGTTGCTGGACAGTAGTATGCTTTGGCAGCTAGTAAGCAGAATTGCCATATTCTGTTTAATCATGGTTGGCAGTATAGTACTGTTTAATTAGCTGACTTAATGTAAGAAATGGGACGGAATTCACTTTAAACAACCACTTCCTCAGTGGATTGTAGGAATCTTTACATTTGTATGTGTATGTGTGTATGACACCTGTATAGCAGCATATATTTATTAATACTTTCATAAATGAAAAATACAGAGGATTTCTTTAAAAATTGAAAGATGTATCACAAAATAAAATACTGAACAAGGGAGCTGGGGAGGGTTGGGGGAAGGGAAACAATGGATTTGATTTACAATGCATTAGAATCCAAGCCCTGGTGCCTAGGCTGAAGAAAAGATATCTGAAGGTAGAATTGCTGATCTGATGTTAAAAGGGATAGAATCCAGCCTTCCGTTTCCTGCATCAAAAAACCCAAACAAAATAAAATCAGTGGTGTGCTGAACGTACGAATGATCAACAGCGGGCACAAGAGGATGCTGTCTGAAAGTACACCAAGGATTAGAATGCCACAGCTCAAAGATGGGGAGAGAGTGGGTATGGGAAATAAGAGATATCTGACATTTAATTAAAGTCATGGCTCATCAGAGAGTGGTTTGGAACTAGTCTTGTTCTGCATGCTGATAAAGGCTTTGGGACATTTCAGCTTCCCCTTATAAATCCACACCTTAACCTGCACCAGGGAATCTCTGCTATCATGTCATTTGCCTGTACTATTTTAGAATTCTCAGAAAGGTATCATACCCCATAAAGAGCCACAAGTAACTGATTCCAAAGCTTAACAAAATGTGAAACATCTCAGAGCTTGTTTCTGTCTTCACCCACTCAGTTATGTCTGGGAAACATCCTTTCAAACAGCTCTGGAAGGGACAAGCTGCTAGACCCCAATCCTGCAGGGCTAATGACCCACCTTCTCTCAGACTTCCAGTGCTGCATGGAGTTATGGACTTGGACATAAAAGCCCAATAAAGAAGCCAAGAATAGTCTGGTTTGGGAATAGCCTGAAACTTTGCTTTGCTTCTCATGAGATAAACTAACTCCACTACTTTTGGCTATTATGCCCACTGGATTTGGGCTTCTCTGCTTCATATCCTAAATGGAAATACTACCAGACTTCAGATGTATACCTTCCAGCCTGAAGCTGAAAGATACTCTTTGTTGGCAATACATTTAAGTTGCTTCACTAAGGCATATATAATCACAGGTGACAAATTGAAATTATTTGGACCATGTGATTTCTCAGTCAAGCATCTCTTCTACAGCTTTAAGATAAACTGTGTATCAGAGAGATAGGAAGGAATGTCTGTCACTATCCACCCAGAAGGAAGAACAGAAAAAATTACAGTGTCACAGGCTTCATCAGTTCCCTGCAGAAGACGGTTAATATTCATGTGGTTCTTACTTATCTCTCCAGGATAATGACCACTGTGCTTAGCAGGAGCCTGTGTGAGTTGAAGTATATACATTTTTTGCTATCATGGCCCTAGAGCTGCCAGAAGATTTGAACTGGGACTTGCCTCAGAGGCACATTGTTGTACTCTTTAAAAGATTACATCACTCAACACTGGGTGTAAGACGACTTATTATTTATGACAACTGTTGTATGGACCCAGCTGAGATATATACAGTTCAAAATGAACACTAGTAAACAGTAAGCCACCATAATTTCCCGAAGAACATTCTGTATTACATGTCAGAACCCCACTTCCATTTACATAATGAAAAATCAGTCTAAACATTGTGGGTTTACCTGTCTGCTTACATGTAAAGATACAATTTTCTGAGTTTTCTGCAAGTTTGGCAACCATTTTGCCAAGTACTCTCTAAGGTCTTTACATATTGCCCATAAATCTTGAGGCATCTAAACGTTACTGATTTACAGAATCTAGAGATGCTCAAAACGTTAAAATTATTTGCTCATTCTTCAGATTTAGAGTTCAGTAGGGTGTGATTCAGCCTAGCTCTGGGACAGTGCTCAGTGACACTTACCTAGAGCAGTCAGGTCCAGTCCAGGAAGAGGGACAGTAGCACCGATTTGGTCGTATGCACTTCCCACCATTTAAGCAAGGCAACTGGCAAACAGCTGCACACAAACACACACAAATTTGCATTAATTAGCACATCCACAACAAGCTGATTTAGTAGCAGGCCACTGAAAATCCATCCTGCCTTATTCTGTTAAGAACAGGAAGAGCAGCCTGAGAAGCATACGTCTGCCAAATGTGATTTGACTCCTTCTACTGCTTTTACTGTTGGATGCATTGTATTAGCTGCATGAAACAGCCAGTGTGTAATTTTAAATTGCCTTAAAAATTCTGTTGTTTTTGATTCCAATTAAGACAACAAAGGAATGCAAGCAGAAGCAGGAAGGAGAATTAGAAGAATCATAAGATGAACAGGAGAATAGGAATAAAATGCAGATTAAATTAAATTAAAAAAGAAATGTGACAGCTTAACACTAGCTTAACACTAGCCAAGAACACTAGAACAAGCAGACACCAGACACGACAAAAAAAGTATAGAAAGAGACAGCATAAGCAGAGGAAGCTGAAGGTCAGAAAGCCATGTGCAGACCAATAGCTAGCAAGGAGTAAGACTTCATGCAATGGCACCTGTATGGAGAGAAAGAAAGGAAGCAGAGAATGACAGTAAGGTCCTGGAAGACACTGGATAGCCCTAAGAGGTTAGACTAGGTGCAACAGGGTGTTAGAGAAAAAACCTTGTCTGCCTTACAGGTCATGCTGAGCCTGGTTGAACATGCTTTTGTGTGACAGTCTAACCCAAGGGTATCAAGTAACCAAACAAAAGTCAAAGTTTCAAGTCTTCCTATCCACTTTGAGATTGAAAGGTAAAGAACCACACAATTCATAGAACCAGTTTAGGTATACACTTAGTGAGGTCCTTCAAACACAGACATTTATATTGCAGGAAAGATGTGAGTACTTTCAAGCAGCTAATGCCATATGGAGAGGACAGACCTAAAGATACTAGTGAGGACAAAGGCTGGGTAATGTTTTTGCAAAGAATATGCATCAGGAAGCACTGATTATTATGGAATTACAGGAAATGGAAATGAGTAGTCACAGGAATGCAAAAAACCTACGCCAATTCCTCTGGGCCAAACAAGAACAAACAATGGCAGGAGGCTATAGTGATAGGCCATCCATATACAATTAAGAGAACCAAGTATATGATGTTGAAAATTACTTCTGATTTTGGAATGAAGCATATGACCAAAACACCTTTAGCTTCACTGAAGTGTTTCTCCATCACAGCAAAATGTCAATATCAGTAGCTGAAACAAGAAGTGATTAAAAAACTTCATAAGCAGTGTTTATGATGCAGATGCAGTTGTTCACTATAATTTTCCCTTTAGCTACTGAAAAGCAAGTCAAGCCTGTACAGATTTGAATTGCTGACCAAAAAGCGAAGGAGCCATCTATCCTCCTCAAGCACCAATTATAGCTACAAAGCTTGTGAAATATGAGAGGAAATGATGCATGTGTTAGGCAAGAGTCACTTCAAAAGACAATAGTTCAGAGTTAAAATGTTCTCTCTGGTATTTCAATTTTCTGCAGAAGGGTTGGGCTTGCAGTATATGACACAGCTTATCCCCCAGATTCACTCTTCTTATCAGTTAAACAAATAGTATGAACATTCATTAACAGAGGCATGGATTCCTTCCCAGCTCACCCATCAGCCACTTCAAAGTCTTGCAGGAAGGCAAAACTGGCTTTCATATTAAGTCCCTGTGAAAAATCAGTTAAGGTGCACCTGGACAATAAAAATACAGTGAAGAAACTGAAATATATTTTTAAAAATAACTAATATTTGTAAATGTTTAAGATTTAATAATGATTGAAAGATGCTTCAATAATCACTCAGTTGCTGAGTTTTACTGTCTTTTCACAGGGAAAAGTCTTTCAAAACCTAACGTTTATTCAGTCTTGATATAGAACCTCATATTCTAAACTCAGGTTCAAATATTTTCCATAACTGCAACCAACATAATCTCACAAAAATGGACTGGTGAGGACACAAACCTGAACACTAGAATCACTCCCCTCCTACCCCTCAGTATTCTTGTGTGCTCCATGACCTTCACCTCTGGTTAGGTGCAAGCAAGACATGTAGTAAAAAGAAATGCACATTGAATTTGTTGAGAGAATCAGATGATACCTAATGTAAAGTACCCATGTATGAGGTATCCATTCAACTCAATCACCTTTAAATCCGTGTATTGGTGCGCTCTCCTTCCTGATTCAGCACCAGGCAATTAGTGGGAATACACCAAACCAGACAGCTATGTGGTGAAAAACCTCTATAATACCTGCAGCTTGTTTGTGAATTTAAGGATTACCTGAATTTCCTGAAGATGAAAATGAAAATCATGCACCTGGAATTTCTCCTTTGCACTGCTTTTTGTAGACAGTACTTTTGTGAATGCTGTCTGTCCGTTTCAGAGCAAGCTTTTCTGGGAGTTTTAAAGACTTATCAGGGAGTGACTAGTCTGAGAGCAGTTTACAGCTGGAAACAGCAAATCCTCCAGGAATATTATTGTAGGCCTGGGTTTCCCTGTGACAAGTTCTATGAGTCCCTGGAGAACTGTGTAGGCATTGCTAGTAGAGTCCCAAAAAGTGAGAAAAAAATGCAGGTGAGAAGTTTTACCTATATGGCAGCGTGATCCAGTCCATCCAAGGGGGCAGTCACACTGGTAAGGGGCCACACAGCGACCTCCGTTGAGACATGGCAGAATGCATATTGCTAAGGAGAAGGGAGAGGTCAGAGAAAAGAATTATCTCCTGTGAAAGCAAAGAATAGAGTGTGCAAGAGAAGAAGCTTATGTTTAACTATAAACTCCACTGCCCCTTGAAGTGTTTGCATGGAGTATCAGCAGAGCTGAGCAGGATCTACCCACCAGGCATGAGAAGCAAATACGACTGGCATGGCAGTCAGTCATATTTGGAGCAGCTGAGTCCTTCAGATGCTTGGAGGCTCTGTGTTCATGGGAAATGAACCAGGGCTGTTTGTATCTTATATGTAATATCCACAGACACTGGCCACTTCTGTAATGGTGCTAACAAAACCAATTCATGCTTTAATTACAAAAAATTGAATTGTCTGTGAACTCTCTGTGCTTGCAGATGTACCATCCAAAAGAAGTTAATCTATGCCCTGCCCACAGAAAAGCACTTTGTCTCGGCCAGTGAAAGCATGCTGACACCGGTGAGACAATAACCTCCTTGGGGAAAGAAAGCTTGGCTACAAGGCATTTTGGGTGAAAAAGGCAAGGGCTGGAAGCTTTGGGGAAGAAACAAAGCACGTACCAAGCAGCTGATAACCTCTGAACAGAGCAACAATCCAGCTACACCGCTCCTGTGAGCAGATCTGCAAAACTCCCATGTGTTCATGCTTTAAGTATCTTCACAAAACTATCATCTCCACTATGCTAGGTGAACAAAGTACTTGAGCGGACATACTCTAAGAAGAGCAAGAGTTGAGCTGGGTGTCAAGTGGCACTTCCAGTGTAGTTTAGGAGGGTGGATAGGGGCTGCAGAAGACTGAGGCAGAAGTTCTTCTGCTGCTGCACAGCAGAGGTCAAGCTGAGCAGGTGCAGTCCGCTTGGATAAGAAAATAATTGTGAACTTACATGGACCTCACAGGGCTAACCTGTATCACTGGAAAATACTTTTCTATCATTAAACTTGCAGTACCCTCCTAGTTCTTTAGAATGGTCAGGACTCTCTCAAGAAGGTGAACCTCATATTTTTTGTGACATATACTGTGAACTACAAGGTGATTGAATTCTCTCAATGGCCTTACTGTGGCTTAATACTGACAGATCAGTGCTCAGTGCTAGCACTCAAAAATTCCTTGGACTTCCAGAACAGGCCTCAACTTCAAAGACTAAGCCTGTTTTTTTCAGCTCACTGGTGCACCTTGTTTGACAAGCAATGCAAAATTAATGTTTCAGTTCTGGGAATTCTTTCCCCCTCTCATAACTATCTATGTCGAAGTTTAAAAAAACAAAAACAATAAAAAAGTCAAAACAAAACAAAAAAAACCCAAAACAAAACAAAACAAAAAACCCAACATAATGCCTGTACCTGCATGAAGTGTGACCTGGCTAGTCAGTTGTCAGTCTGAATTGGGATGATGATTGAAATGGCTGGGATCATAAATGAAATGGCTGGTTCTGGAGAGTGCTTCAAGTGTCATAACTGATGAAACTAATAAACAAAATTGCGGGATGCCAAACACAATTTTGTCAGACACAGGGTGCAATCCTCTTCTGCTGAGACTGTGAGATTACAGGGTTAAACTGCATATATGGCTGTGGTGATACTGCCAGGCACAGGGACAGAAAATGAGGGGCTGTGTGAATGTACCACATAGCTCGAGTTCCCACAAATGCAAAAAGACAAAACGTGCTGAACTTCTTTTTCTCATTCTGTATCTACCACTTATTTGTGCCATGTACAACTGACACTGTCACAGAGAAGACTTGAAAGCTGCAGAGACAGATTCAGAGGACCATTTTAGCATATGATATATCTTAAATACTTGAACCATATTCTTTTCCAAGAACTAGACAGAATGTGCATGATTTTTGTAGGTTTCCATGTATACTCAGAGTCAGGAGCAGTGACTCAGATTCGGGGACAGTGACACCACCCCTGCTGTAGATTTTGGACACACTAAAGCCTTACATTAGGGCCATACTGAATACTAAATGCTAAATGCTAAATAAGGACACTTGTCTTTTCTATCCACATAGACCCATGCCTTACTATGTGTACAATAATAAGGTTCCTCATACAGAGCTATGCCAGTCTGAAAAGGTTAAATCTCCCAAATACCTTGTGCTAAGACCACCATGAAGAGAAACATGGATCAAACTGGCATTCTAACGTCACTCACGGAATGTCTGACAGAATCAAGAGTCAGATTTGGCTCTTCTCAGTGAGAACAGATCCACCTCACAAATAATACAGAGATCCATGACAGGAAAAGAAAAGTCAGTCTAGAATTTGTGAGGCACAACTACACAGCTCAGGAGGGACAGCATGGAAAAGGTAATACATTATATTATTTGAATGTGAATTGATGAGGTTCATAACCACAGACTCATAAAAATGTAAGCCAAGAAACTAATGCAGCCACCAGTAGAACACTCATGTTTCTTCTGTTCTAATCCCTGTTCGTTCCCCAAAACTACCAGGTACTGCTATTAGAAACAGACTTTGGAGAACTGAAACAAGGTGCTCTTCAACCACAGTGAAAGAACACCCAGAAACAAAGTCACATCAATTCAAAAAGTGCTTGTTTTGCTTTGAAGATGTCGGGGAACAGTTATTTTTCTAGAAACAAGCTAAGCATATACCTTTCTCTTTCGTTTGTCAAGCAGAATACATTAATGATTTTTATGGTTTTAGCTCTTATGCCTCTTCTGGTTCACTGCAGCAAATTCATCAGTCTTACCTAGAGCACCCTTAGGATTAGAGTGAGGGATGATATACATACGCTCTTCGCAGAGACGGCCCATCCAGCCGTCTGGGCACGAGCAGGCGTTGGGTCGCTCGCAGATGCCGCCGTTCTGGCACGGGAACCGGCAGACAGCTGGAAACACCGCGATTTTGTTACAAACTCAGGACTGTGAATCAGAAGCCCAGCAACCCAGCACCTTGCACAGACCTGTGCAGTCGTAAAGCTTAGAGCAGAATAAACAAATGCAGTGAAGTTCAGAAACATTGCTTGGTTTTGATTTCAAGGGCTACATCGTCTTGTGGCTCTGTGTGTTTGATTAGGTACTATAAGCAAGAGTGTGGGAATCATTAAGACAATTAAAAAACTGTCCATGGAAAGAATAAAAATGTAGACATATTTATAGTTGAGTAAGGTATTTGGATAGTGTTTCAAGGCTGACACTATTCTTTATCTGATTTTCCCACTAACTTTTGTAAGACAGAATGAAATTAGCCATATAATACATCATAAAAACCTATTACCCTCCTCAACTCTTCCCTCAGGCCTTCTAAATTGACTCTGGAAAAGAAACAAGCTTTCTTCTAACCTTGGTATGAAGCACCAAGATAATGCCATCTGGTATAATAGACCGTGTGTCTAAAGTAAGATTAACTGTGTGATAGAACAGTGAATTTTTACTGCACTCTCATCCAGCATAATGAGAAATGACCCAAAAGGGTGCAGCAGTGGCACAGTAAGTGTTCATCTCTGGAACTCAAGGTGTGACTATAAACCTCACCTAGCATTCATGCTGACTGGTGCTCCTCAGCTTCTGTTCCTATTAATAAGCACCTGATCATAAAAGTGAGGAATTTGGAGTGGAATCTATCATGTTGGGCCAATATATTGCCTGGACTGGACAGACTTTGGACTTCTTTGTCACTTCTATGACACTGTACCATATCTTGTCTCATACATCCGGGGAAACCAGGACTACTTTAGAAAATCAGGTGAAAGCTATGCACAAACATGTTATGCTTAAAGATCATTGGAGGGAGCACAATCTTTCTCATGTTGGTGTACATACTATACAGAGAAAATGAAAAATTGTGGCTTTGAGACAATACTACTGAACAAGTAAGTAATCAGACTGACAGTAATCTCAGGAAACTAAATCTGAATTGCTAATTGCGTTTGAACTGCTATCTTTAATTGGTTATGAGTGAGGAAAATATGCATTTAAGCTCTGAGTGTTTCAGATCTTGTTCAATATTAGCATTAAATACAAACAGTGGATTGGCACACTGAAACACTGTTCAGACCTGAAATCCACATTGGAAAGAATGCAAATCATTCCCTCAGAGAGGCAAACTTGAGTCACTCCTGGAGCTAAGCTATGCCAAATTGCAAGCTACAGCCTGGGGTCTGTTGAAATGAGGCCAAAGCTCTGCCATTTTACTTTTCAATCTCAAGAGCCTTCCCATCAAGTGTCAGCTGATAATGAGAATGGGAAGAGACCTCTGAAAGGTTAACACAATTTGCAATATTTTAACAGTGATTTTGAAAATTTTTGTTGTAAAAATATCTTTTACTAGACAGACAGCTTGTCTTTTGGTGTTGACTAAAGCGGAACAGTGTGCCAAACAGGTTTCTTTTCTGCAATGAAAAAACATTTATATGTTTGTGTGATCTCAACCATTTAAACAATATTCCACAAATGTATAATGGGATGTGAGATAAAAGATTAATGCATAAATGATATCCCACATTAAATTCAAAGCCCATGAAATAAGGTCTCCAAAATGTATCTTCTCTTTCTGTCAATGTAGAAGATGAAGATATTTCATGAGTTAGAAAAAATTGCTTTGGGTGGCAACTCCATTCTACTCAGCAATCAGATGCCACGTAGAGATAGTCTTTTCCTGGGTTTCTGCCCAGGTCTTGGTTGTGAAACTGAATGAGAATGTTATCATCCTTAGGTGTGCACTTTTATACACCAATTTAGGTAAGCAGAGCCTACTTGTCTGTAGCTGTGAGGGCTATTCTTGTCAACGGACAAGACCAGAAAAATGCTTGGGAAGTTAAAGGTGGGATCTCATTGTCTCTTTTTTTTTGCTATAGTAAAAGCAAGCAAGGCAAATGCAGTCCTGTTGTGCAGGGGAGAGAAGAGGAACGATCAACTGTGACTTTAGTTAATGGTAGTAAATCTCACATCCACAGTTTCAATATTTTGACATCCCCTTGTAAATCCAGCTACACAGGGCACAAAAGCATTACACTGCTGCAAGTCAAACATGTTAGAAAAGGAAAAATAAATTCTGTTATCTGTTCTCAGCTTTGCAAAAAGCTTCCCTGTGGTTGCAAGTGAACAATTTCCTCAGGCCCCAGCTTCCCTTTCATAATGTTCTTGTTTCCTGATGGGGTATAAGCCTCCTGGTTGACAGTTCCACACTGACCACTCACAGTCAGCAAGATGTGAAAAGAACAAACGGACAGCTTTAGAGCACGTCAGAAAGAAGAAACTGGAGTCAGGTAGGCTATGTGCATCTGTGCAGCCTAACGAATCCTGCAGATATTTACAATCAGCAGATCCAGGCTAATACTTCTCACCCCTGAAACTCAGATCAGAATCTGGCCAGCAACCTCTAACCAGTGGTGATTCAGGCAAGTGCAGCTGTGGTGAGAGCTCTTCCAGAAGCTAAAGAAGTCTGCTATTTAATTACAATATTTACATTAACTAACCTGTTCAACCAGGACAGAATGTTTCAAGCAGGCTTAGGACACATTAATAATCAACTCACACAGCCATAAACAAGAAATGCAGCATGAGTCATTACAAAGAGTGCTTTCATGTTGTTTCTGATGTAGACCACAAAGGCTTGGGTCCTGTAGGACTTTTGTTAGGAAAATCACTCACATGAATTATAAAGCAGTTTTGAAAGATCACTTTGACATGTGTCATGAAAATGCAGGATAGTCCTTTCAGAAACATCTTTAGCTCTTTTAAAGTCCTCTTTTAGAAAAGAGGAGGGAAATTGTTATTCCCCTCTCTTAACACACAAGTTATCCTGCTTTGTTTTCCATCCTCATCATCTGTCCACCTCTTAACTGCATTTTTTGGAAATAATTTTCCAAAATTAAGTAATACTTTCTCCTCTAAACAGTCCCAGTAGACACTGCAGTGTTGCAAACAGAAGGTTTGACAGATCAGCCCCTCTTGGTTGCTGGTAATCAGTGGCATAAACCTTTCCTAGCAGACAATTACATCCCTTGGCATAAAGTAGAGGGATTCTTCGTAATGAATAATTATTAAATAAGAATAAAAAGTAAAGCTAGTGATATTAAAGGGATAGCTAAACAATCTAAAGTGTTACAATTGGAACAGATAATATGCAAATAATTTTGCTAATGAGTTCTAGCACAGGTGAAGCAGCTATTATGCAGAGATCCCTATTATGCAGTAGCCATCACTGTTTAGAAACACAAACTTTTCAGAAACAGCCTGGTGCATTGGGAGTGCAAATTTCCAACAGGACTTTTGGATACATCATGGCAACTGAAGTAACTCAGATGCTTTTCCTTCAAATCTTCTCTATGTGGCTGCTTGATGGGTAATTCTTCATGCCAGAGCCAAGCCACAGTCACAAACCCAAGACAAAACCAGAAGATACTCTATTCCCAAAATATTCAGGAGCTGCAAGCCCTCTTCTTTGGTTCTGTTCTTCTCAAAATGCTCTACTGATCCATGATTTTTATGCAGGACATTATAACTATCAGATACAGGAATTTAGGTGAGTGCCTGCTTTCATAGAATAGGGAAAATTAGCTTGTTGAGGTGTCACCATTCATAATATTTTGCTGTCGGAATTCATCTAAGAAAACTGACAAGGGGTCCATGATTTTCTAGGCTTAGCACAATATATATAGAACCCTCTATCTCCAAATGCCTTTTGATCTAAACAGAAAGTCTCTGAGGAAGGAAGAACCGTTGCTTGTACTTTGACATGGGGAGCTGAGACTTGCAGGAGGAGAGGCAGACCTGACAATTCTGATAATGGCTCCAGTGTTCCCAGGTGAGTGTCCTTGAACTTTTCCTCTTCTGTGTGAAGAGGAATGGGGCTGCTTGTGACTGGCCACTACTTGTGTTGTAAGGCTTTTTGCTTTCTGCATAGAATATCTAAAGCTCAATTTGTTGTGGTGGCTGTTCCACAATCTGAAATAAGACTTCAGGCTGCAGATAACTCACTGTTCCACAGCTATCCAGCAGCAAAGGGCCAGCCAAGCTTCTGATATGGAAATGGCAGACGGCATGATCTCTTCCACCAAAGCATGATGACCCTGAACTCTTTTGCTGTGCCTCATCCATGGCTTTAAATTAGTATTTGAATAGGCTTACATATGTTTTTTATAGTTGAGTTTATAATTTCCTCAGGTTTTTATTTGTTTCCCCCATTTTCTGTTCAAAACTTTTTATTTATTTGAATCTTCTAAATGGAAGAGTTAACTCTTAAAAGACTGAATGTTTTAGCTCAACAGATCAAGAAATTACAAACACCTGCCGATATGCCAAGTGTAGAAAGCCTTTGTTAAATCTAAATATTATAAATATTGTTAAATCTATGAATTTTTTATAATGCTCAGTGTATATTATTTAGTGAGCCATACCAATCTACCTCTTTATGCAAATTGATTTTCAGGAGCTGCCACACTTTAAACATAGTGAGGGACTAAGCACCCATTTGTTCTGTTTTGGTTTCTGCAGTGTTCAGTTTTTGACTGTGAAAAACCAACTGGCAAGGCTTATCTGAAACAGCTCAGCTTGTCAGGAAGATGACTGGTTCTGTCACTTTCTTGCAAAAGATGTCAGGAGAAAAGATCCTAGGTGTGGGATACAACACTGTAGCAAAAGAAACTGTAAGACTAGCAAGGATCAAAGAGAAAAATTATGGAAGCCTTCTCTTTAACTCGGAAATAAAGCAATAACCTGGAATTAAATGCCCTGAGTAAAACCATGACTGCACTAAAACTAGCAAAAATTTCATTTTCATTTTTATTGCACCTAGGATGACCCCTCTGTGCTTATGGCAAGTTAAGCTATCATTCTGTTAATAAAAAAAGACTTACCTTTGCAGGTAGGTGGTGTTGTCCATGTTCCATTTTCCAAGCAAATGCTCCGCAGAGGCCCCTCCAGCATGTACCCACTGTAGCACGAGTAGGTGATCATGTCTCCATACTGATAGAAGCCACCACGAATCAGAGCATTCTCCACGTGAGCTGGGGGACCGCAAGATATCTCTAAACAAAAGAAACCATCCAGATGTTGGTGAGCTGCAGAGCCTGCGCGATACAGGTTGTAACCCTGGACACAGTGCCATCCGGGGAGGTGACACAGGCACACCTTGGGTGGTAAATCAGCAACGGTGTCCTGGGGTCTGGACAAACTGAAGAACTGGGCTCACGAGAACCCCATGATGTTCAACAAGTCCAAGTGCAAGGTGCTGCACTGAAATCAGGGCAATTCCAAACATGAATACAGACTGGGAGAAGAAGTCACTGAGAGCAACCCTGAGAAGGGCTTGGGGGTTCTTTTTGGTGAGAGGTTGGAGATGAGTGTGCACTTGCAGCCCTGAAAGCCAACTCTATCCTGGGCTGCATCAAAAGAAGTGTGACCAGCAGGGTGAGAGAGGGGATTATCTCACTCTATTCTGCCCTTGTGAGACCCTAGCTGGAGTGCTGCATCCATCTGTGGGGTCCTCACTACAAGAAAGACATTGATCTGTTTGAGCAGGTCCAGAGAAGGGCCACAAAGACGAACAGAGGGATGCAGCATCTCTCCTACCAAGACAGGCCATAACAGCTGGGATTATTCAGCATGGATCCAGAAGAAGGGTTCAGGGAGACCTCATTGCAGCTTTCCAGTTTCTTAAGGGGTCTTATTAAGAGGAGGTAGTATTTATATGGGAAGACAGAGACAGGACTAAGAGGCGATGGCTTTAAACTGAAAGAAGGCAGGTTTAGTTTGGATATTAGAAAGAAATTCTTTACCCAGACAGTGATGAGGTGCTGGAACAGGTTACCCAAAGAAGCTGTGGATACCCCATACCTGTAAGTGTTCAAGGCCAGGTTGGATGGGACACTGAGCAATGTGATTCAGTGAATGTCATCCTTGCCCATGGTGGCAGAGGGGCTGGAACTAGATGATCTTTAAGGTCCTTTCCAACCCAAGCCATTCTGTGATCTCATGAATCTAAACAATACTGCTTGCAAGAAGTCAAAAGTCTTTCCAACATGCTTGCAAAAGGACACTGCCTTGTGTCAGTATCAATAAATGCAATAAAAGGCAGCACCTGTTCCTGCAACACTTGTCTCATCACCCATAATCTCATGGGAATAATTCTTAAGGTATTTCTGATAACCAACAACCAATCCCAGCTCCAGGGCTTGCAAAAGGTAAATTAAGAATACATTTACAAAAGGGCCTAGTAAATAGTAGGATGAAAAGTATTGAAGCACCAACCCACACAGGTGTATTCTGAATCTTTTTAAAGGAACAACTCTGTTGGAAAGAAAGAAGACACAGCTCTTCTCTAGAGCTTCTTAGACCCCTCTGGAAAGTACCAATCCCTGCGGAACTGTGTCTTATACTTACTTTCACACTTAGCTGTGGCTGGAGTCCATGTCTCATCAGCATTACAGGTGATCACAGACTGCCCTTTCAGCTGGTAGCCTTCCCTGCACCTGATGGATACATTCTGGCCAACATGAAAATCCACCTCCGACAGAAGGGCATTCTCTGGGATTACGAAAGGCACAGGACAAGGGTTTGCTGCTCAAAGTAAGAGTGTGAGGGAAAAGAAGAAGGGAAGAGAAAGAGGTGGAAGGAAGAGAGACCTCTTTAGAATAGTTTCTGCAAATTTCAAACCCAAAACACATGAAAAGCAATAGAAATAGAAATGGATGCTGCACACGAGTTCAATTTGTAATTTGATTTAAAATTATGAGATTTGGGTCATAAAGGAATAACAAAAAAAATGTCTAACTCACTGCTGTCACATGGCTTCCTATGCTCTCTACTGATGCCAGGAGAGGATATACTAAGGATTTAGGTGAGAAATACCCTACTGGTTACAGTGAAACCATTCTCTCTTGTCCTTCCTGCTTAACATAAATTTTCTATAAAAGAGAACTACGCCTATCCTACTTCATGTTCAGAGGGGCTGGACCAACAAAGAGCAGCAAAATTTCAGATGTTTGATTAGAAAGTTCCTGTGACATTTGTTAGAGTTTAGAACCTCTCTAATTTTATTTATTGCTGGCTGCAAGCCTGCTGGGCTCTTTTTGCATGGTCTATTGATCTCATCACCAATGTGGAAAATACTGGCTCTATAAAGAGCAGAAATTTATGCCAGTTTCTTGATACTAAAATGAATAAATAGTTTGTAATACAAAAATTAAATGTCTCAATTAACCATCCTAAGACTACACTAGGTCTTAAAATGACTTACAGACACATACAGCAACAAGGAAGGCTACTGTGGGTGTGTGGGCATAGTGCACATGTACATAATGTGCTATTTCACAGAATTGCTAAGAATTTATATAGCCATTAAGCCCAACCTGCTTCTCCAATTTGGCAAGGCCAACTAGGCCAGAAGTTGCTCTGGAACCCGACCAGAAATCTGAGTTAAATTTGAGTGACTCTGTGGATGGAGATCTTACGTCCTCCCTGGGTCTCTGTTCCTCTGTTTGACTCTGTTGATGGTAAAAAGTGTCTTCAAAACTTCACTGGAGCTTCCTTTATAGCATCGAGTGTCCATTGCCTTTTGCTCTACCACTGTGCAACTCTGAGAAGAGTCTGGCATTCTTTTCTTTACACCCTGTCAATATGTCACTTGTGGACGACAATTAAGTGTCGCTTTTGCCTTCTCCTCCTAATGATTCTCTCACCTCCTTCTACTATATATCAAGTGGTTGACTATAACAACTCCATTTTATGTCATCTTTCCAGTGAGAGGGACCTATGCAGAAGACAGCTTGTTCTTTTACTGTCACAAAAATACACTCAGAGAAATTAATGCTTTAACTTGTATCGGTAACTGCTCCTGTTGTTCCTCTGCAAAAACTTTTCCATTACAAAGCAAACACACACGTTTACAGAGAGGCAAGGGATTACTCCATCTTCCATCTCTTGTGCACTCTGCTGCTGGTTCTCCTTCCAAGCTGTATCCCCTCTCACAGAGATAAGTTACTGTACTGCCAACTGTACTGTTTTCATAAATTGCTTTCCCATTCAGCAAGGAAACTGGAATTTTGCATCTGGTTTCTGCAAAGGAAGGGGTCTTATTAATTCAGCTTGATATTAGTCCTGGACTTCAAACATTTCCTGAATTAATAACACAATATGTTTAAAAGTCACCTCTAAAATCATGAAAAGCATTGATTCAGTAGCCCTGGGAAGGAAATGTAGCCAACCTAGAAGAGAAGCTCCTCTCAGTGATGGAGAAAAGCCCCAGCAAAATGGGGAAGTGAGGACACATTTATGACTTCATACTGGGGCCAGTAGGGCAGAAAGATGGAAATCATTCTTTCTTGCCACTGACAGATTCTCCAGAAACTCCACATTACAGAATCATTTCTCAAAAGCAACTCAGTCTCTGGATTATATGACATGCATGCATTAGGGAGGAGCTATTGCTTATCCCAGATCGGAATGTTCAGGACATGAAACCAAGGAGTTACCTTCACACAGTGGCAAGGGTTTACTCCAGCTCCCATTGGCAAGACACGTGATATTCTGGGGCCCAACAAGATGGTATCCAGAGCTGCACACAAAGGTCACATTACTTCTATATGTGCTTCCAGTAGAAAAGGCCTCTGCTTTTTCAATGGAGGGATGCAACCCACAAGTAATTTCTAGGAGAGAAGAAAACTTTTGGGTTTTATACACACAATGAAGACTATTCTGAGTCACATAGTATCTGATAGCTCTGTTCTCACCCTGAATTATTGGAAAGACAGTAAGAAAGAAGTTGTGAACTGTTATATGGAGAAGAGTTTTACAATTCTTTCCCTGCCCTTTCTCCTGGGGTTCACTCTGCAGACACCTGAAAATGTGTCCAAATGTATTTGGTGATGTTATGAGGTATGTTCAAATCAAGAGAGGATCCAGAATATTTCTTCTGTGTAGGCCTGAGGCTGCATTTTCAATCTCTTCTGTGCCCCTACAGTGGAAGATGATCTCAATATGTGCTTAAGAACAACGGGGATAGTTAAGAAGAACCTTGACCCCTGCTCCTACACTGTGGAGACCAAGTAAGAGAGAAAGATGCAAGGCATAGGACTATGACATCAGCAAGAAAAGACAGAAAATTATTTATTGGTAAAGACTATAAATATTGGCATTTTATTTATAAGCTGTATGAAATAAGTAATAAATCCTTCTTTCTAAGCTCCCTCAATTGGTTATTTTCTTGAGAGCCAAGATTTGATCCTAGAGAGCACAGCTGTGGTATCCAGATATACTGAGTGGCCAGGATATACTTTGGCACAGAAGGGATGAACACGATGTCCAAAGCTCTGCATACCATAATTCAAGGCAAGTCAGATACAGCAGGCCACATTCCTACCCTACTGACCTCAGCATGACTCTTTCTATGTTTATGCCATTTCAATTTGCCAAAAGGAGATTGCCTCAGATCGGAGAGGTACTGCCAGTGAGAACTTCTCTGCTGGCTTTTCCTCTGGCTGCCCCTGTTACAGTCCCTCTGCTGGTGGGAAAGAGAGGGAGGAAGCAGACAAAACACTCTCCTCCTGCCCTAGCTTTCCTGGATATCACATTGCTCTGCTGCTACTTACGCATGCACGTAGGGGCAGAAGGGCTCCACTTTTTGTCAACGTGGCAAATCCTTCTGCTTGGCCCCTGTAGCTCAAAGCCAGGGTCACAGCTGTAAAAAACTTCACTGCCAAACAGGAACTCCTCTCCCTGAACAGATCCATTTTCTATCATGTCTGGGGGTCCACATGATATTCCTGTAATGTAAGCAATACCTTCCAATCAAACAACACGTATATGGCTTGTCCTGTTCACAGCTCCTCCACAGGTTTTACTCTGAGAAACAAGAAAGAACACAGCAGTTGTCTGGTCGTTGCCAGGAATTTGCCCCCAAGTAGCAGAGCAGAATCATACTTGGTGCTTCCACTTAGTGCTAAAAGTAAATAATCAATTGTGACTGTGCTGGCAGGAAGTCTCAGGAAACTACTGCCTCTTTCAGCCAGCAGCTGAAGTCCACGAAAGCATTATCCACGTAAGTTATGTAGAAACTCCTATTTCAGCACTCCAATCTCAGAGAAGTGAAGTACCTTTGAGAATGATATCCACAGAGCTGCATTTCAGGATGCTAAATACCTGTGACTCCTGGGAACTAAGGTGTTCAGAGGTCCTCAGTAACCCCAGAACCCATGACCTCAAGTATCAGAACTATTTAAACCTGGAAGCTCTCTGCAGAGGAGCAAGGCAGAAAGGCGTAGAGACTCCCTTGACACTACTACCTGCACACACCAGCAATTCTGCCCTTCCAGGTTCTGCCTACCAGTGGTACTTACCAAAATTTTATAGGCAAATGCAGACAGTATGATTTATAATAAAAAATGAGCATTAGTGATCTCTGTTGTGTGATATCACCCTTGAACAACATTAAGTGATAGGCTCAGGTAGAACATACTTGTACACACAGGCACAGTGCCACTCCAAAGCTTGTCTTCTTGGCAAGTCCGTTCTGCATCACCCTGTGAAATAATAGAAACAACAGAAAATGCTCAAAGAACCGCTTTTTTTCAGTTAACTCTTTTCTCCCGTCAGCTTTAGTATCCAGCAAGGTGAGGAGGCTTTTTCTTCATGTGCCACTCATGCAAAGAGAAAATGAAGTGCTACAGCCCAAGTCTAGCAGCGTTTATGGCAGAACTTTCTGCAAAATGATGGGTGTTCTTTATAAACCAAAAGTTTGTGGAGCCAGGTAGTTAGTTCTCTTGTCCTTATATCTCTGGAATATCATCTTTTTTGTCAGTTTTATCATTCTTGTTCCTAGGAATGTGTTGTCATGACAAATTTTCTCCTTTCAGGACCCACTTACAGGAAATTCAACTAGCAATTTTTTCAACAACAGTACAAGCTTGTGTTTGATAGACATGATATGCTGATTTAACAAGATCCCAAGCACTCATTCTGTATATATGCTTATAAATGACATTATTTCTTTCTTACATACAAGTTTTATAGACAGTCTAATAGTCCAGGATTTAATTCTTATTTTATTCTGAGACATGGAGAACAATACATAAGTTTGTCCTTTGCTGTAATGTACTTTCATTACAAAGCAGACCTATCAGTAAAGGTCAGCTGCTTCACATGTTGTTGTATGTCATCACACCCAACGGACTTTGCTTCCCAGAGGAGAAAAGCAGGACTTGTTTTCCACAGTGGGGACACAGTTTGACACTAGGTGGCGAAACTGGACCGTGAAGCTCATTACTGTATAACAACATTGGTTTATTACTTCCTAAAATTATTTGAAACATCAGCTCTATGTTTTTGTCTAAATACCAACACCTTCATCCCCAGTGATATTGCATATTTGACAACACAAGGAAAATTAAAGTCATTGTGACCTAAGCATTCTTCAAACTCTTCTTATTTTTATCTGGACTGAGTGAATTAACTTCTGACTGGGTGATTTTACATTCATGAAGTTCTTAATGAATTACTGGTGTTATGACAGCACAGAGGAAGTGCAATCCTGCACTCTGCCTGGCACTCACAGAACCAGCATTGAGAGCCAGCCTCTCTCCTGGAGACACCTCACCACCTCATGTCTGGTTCTGTCATCACCTGGAGACAGTGGAGATCATGCTGTGCCCCAGCAACCTACTGCAGCTTTTGAAAACACTGCTGAGGCAGCCCTGAACTTGCTGGCCTGAATCCTGATACTGGGAAAGCAATGCTCTTTCAGAGCTCAGGTGGGGATAAAAGCCATAATAAAAACAATGGACAGGAAAGAACTTTGATTGCTCCTCCATCAGGGAATAAAGCTGCCAATGAACAAAATGGAATACCTTTGATCTACCACTTTAATACCATCTAGCAAGGTCATAGAACTGAGGGCAGTGGAGTTTATGAGGGACTTTAAGTCTGGAAGGCACAACTCTTGGTGCATGGACATAATGCTTGGGACACTATGAAATGGAAGACAAAACCTGAAATCTAACTCTGGCTGAAGAATCAGGTCAAGGGAGTGGTACATGAGAAATTAACTCCTCCATGACTTAGGGTCACAAGCCTGTGTAATGCTGTATTTGCAGAGGACTTCAGTTAAGAAAACTCAAATACCACAAGATACCTGCTGGACATATACCTATGACATAGACATATACCCTCTGAACAGGATTCTTATATTTGCTTCAACTATTCCCTTAAGGCATTCAAAGACTGCCCCAAACAAACCATGAACTCTCTACAGACAATAACAAAAACAGCAGACACCCAGCTGCTACGGCATCAACGTGATTGAGACAGTCCACAGCAATCACACAGGAACTGAAAATGACAACTTGAAGTTTAGAGTGTTGGAGATTTGAGCTTGCTTACTTGTAATTCATATCCAGAGTCACATTTATAAATAGACACATCTTTGTAATTGTATTTAGTGCCAACCACAAATCCATGCTCTGGAGACTCTGGAGTTCCACAGGACACAGGACTGCAGATGTCATTAGAAAATGGTGGCACCCAAACACCATTTTCCTGAAAAATAAATGTAGTTAGAAATGTAAAAGCACTGCTTTATATGTGCAATTCATATCTAATTGAAAAGAAAAATCATAGTAGAAGCATCCAGTTGCTGTGGGTGTACAGATATAATACTACGTGTTCAATCCTTTGTAAAATTTGGTAATTTAAGTAACATTTTTAAGATGTTAACATACGTTGCAGTTTATCTTTGTCAGGAATGCTTAGCTTGAGACTTAAGACGGAACATAAAGTAAAATGGGGAAAAGAAGCTTGGAAAAGCAAGTTCACTGGTGCAAGGTCACCTAAACGCTCAGGGAACACATCAGAAGAATGAAAACTACATCTGCCTGATTTCATGTTTTGTATTTCTCTCCTGGTTGAATGTCTAACACCATGACTAAGTGCTTCAGCAGCCTTCTCTGACTCACTAAGGGAAGTCTGATACCAGAAGAAGCACTTGTCAAAGACAGCTACTCCTGCTTCCACAGATAATTGAAACAGCAAAATGAGGGGGAAACATTTCATAAGAAAGACATACTCTGCAAACCCACACATGCTCGTTTTTTCTCATACGAGCATACCTAGTGACTTTAAAAGTCTATTTACAAACTTAAGATGAAGTTGTCTACAAGCTAATGTGACAGGAGGTTACCAGTGGAATTGATGAAGATGTCTGGTCTTTAACAGAGGATTCAGGTTTCTACAGGTGTACAGCAGATTAAAATGTCTACTGCCTGTTATTCTGGGGAAAAAGCTCTGCATGCAATCCTCAAAATACATTTGAAATATTGGACATATTTTTACAAAATTTCAGGCATGATTTAATGCCTGGCACATGATAAAATGAATGCTTTTCTTAAGGAAGTCTCAGCTTTTGATGGAAAAAGAAATAAAAAATTTCTAGTTCTGAAAGTCTACACATAGAAAACAAATAATTGTTCTTACTGGGAAACAATCAAACATACTATATTTTGCAGAATTGCAGAATTGCTTTGAATTTTTAATTGTGTCCAGTTAAGGCCCAAAAGGTAAGGAAGGTATGAGAAGGACTCCTGAATTCAAGAAGGCCAGCAGAATAAAACAGTGATAATAAAACTATACCTTGCACGTAGATGTGCTTGCTCCCACCAGAGTGTAGCCTTCTACACATGACAAAGTGATGCTTGTGTTCACAGTGAAGTTGTTGCCCAGTGCAATTACATTAGTGATATTTCCTGGAAGGGGACACTTTCTGGGGCAACAGGAAATGCTTTGGGGGGACCACTGTCCATCTTCCTGGCAAGTGCATACATCCACATCTGTTGCCATCGTGTAGCCTTCCAGACATCTGCAACACAGCATGAAGACCTGACCACAGAGACACAGCTAGGAATGAGCTAACCCACAAATTAAAATGTCAGTACAGTAATTCTGCAGCATTAGTTGTTAATAATTACATCTTGAGATTTCTCTATTATTTCAAGGTAAGCCTGTAAGATGTATGTCTGAGCTGAATTCACTCTGTTGCAAGAGCTGGAGATTTCTGACTTAATTTCCAGTTGTTTCATGCTGCTGCAGCATCACAATGCAACATGAGTTGGTGGCTTCAGTACTCAGAGGGTACTGGAAGTTTTAGTGCAGTTCCTACACTGCCCATCTCTTTGCTAGGAGAACCTCTGGTGAGGTAAAGAGAGTGTGTGAGCACCAAGCAATTCTAAAAGACGATCTCACTTTCTTCCAAGAACAAACCAAGCCGTAGTCTGACCACAGACCATTTAGACATTTAAGGCTGACTCAATGGTGCTTCACCAAGAACAACTCAACTGGATTGCACTAGTGAGTTTACTTGTAGAATAGTGGGAAAAGTACTCCTTCACCAAGAACAACTCAACTGGATTGCACTAGTGAGTTTACTTGTAGAATAGTGGGAAAAGTACTCCTTCACCTTGTTAAAGTTGCATAGGAATGATTGATACTATTCAATTCACACACATCTGCCATCTCTGTCCCAGTTTTGTCCCATACCATTATTTGCTTTTACCATCAAAAATACATCTCCCCTTTGGCCAAGGCTTTCTTCACCTTGAAGAAAGAGATCTGCAGTGTATATACTTCAGGAAATTAGCAAAAACCCTCAGTTTCTCATATCTGAAAAAGGAGTAACTTGCTACCGTGCTCCAGACAGCACAGTGCTGCAGTGCAGAAAATGGGACAAGAAGGATATCAGCCCTTTTGTATTCAACAGGCACCTGAAGCAAAGGAAAGCATAAATGCAATGCCAAGAGGAGAGAAGCTACACACCCTGCTGACTGTTGCTGTCACCTGCTAACAAAACCTATATGTTGAAACCAATGATCAGAGGAGGAGAATAAGAAAGCAAATGGAAATGGGAAATTAAAGTCAGTGGAGGCATCAGCCCAACAGGCTGCAATGCCTTTCTGGGGTTTTCATGGGTGGTCCAAATAATATTTTATAAAGTGCATGGCAATGTGGGCTTTGTCAATCTGAGTATGTAGAAACTTGCACTAACTGAGGGAACATAAACCTTGCATCTTCATTCCTTCAAGGACTTTTAATGAACACAGAATAACAGCACCATCCTTACCTGTACTGGACCTTACTTCCGTAGGTGTAAGTATTCCCAAGAACCTCTGCATTTGGGATAGATGGTGGTGGGCCACAGCTTAAGAGCTCACAGCTTGGGTATGGCTTCTTCCACACACCAGTCTCCACACAAGTCAGCTCTGGACCCCCCTTCATGACAAAACCTGTCAAGCAGGTATAGATGATCGTGTTCTCATCTTCAGAGCTGCTCCCATTGATAAATGTGTTGGGGATGATGGGTGGAGCACCACAGGAAATCTGTCCACACCGAGGAAACCCAGAACTCCATTTGCCAGCTGCCTCACACGTAACTTCAGAAGGCCCCAGCAGTTTGAAGCCGTCCACGCATTGAAACTGGACACTTATCCCACAGCTGAAATCTGTACCAAGAACGACCCCATTTTGAATCTGTGGTGTAGGACACAGGCAGGGTAGGCAAGATGGAAGGCTTCCGCTCCAGGAGCCATTGGACAGGCATTGCCGTAAGGGATTGCCATGCAGCTCATAACCAGGGAAGCATATATAGTGGACAAATTCTCCATAAGTAAAGGCTGAGCCATTCAGAAAGCCATGTGAGATGTCTTCAGGGGGTCCACATATGACTGGTTCACAGTGTGGAGCTTCTGAGTCCCAGGTACCATCACTCTGACAGGTAAGCGTAGACGGTCCTTGCAGGCTGTAACCATCATTGCAGTGATAGTGCACTTCTTTATTAAAGCTGAAATCTGAGCCAGCAGTGCTCCCATTGGGAAGTGGCAGTGGCGCAGGGCAGGTCACAGCTTTGCAAACTGGAGTGATTCCACTCCAGCTTCCATTTGCAAGGCAGACTCTACTCCTGTCCCCATCTAACACGAAACCTTCGTTGCAGCTAAACTCTGTACGTCTCTGGAATGTGTAGTCCTCTCCAGCTACCCGACCGTTCTCCAAAACTGGTGGTGGGCTGCAGGAAACAGGAATGCAGATTGGTTCACTGCCATCCCATTTCTGGCTCTCTTGGCATCTCCTCTCTGCGGGGCCATTTAACTGGTAACCAGGATCACATTCATAGTAGACAACACTCCCATATGTGTAGTTTTCCCCTCTTATCTTCCCATTCAAAAGCTGGGTAGGTGAACCGCACATTATTGCTTTGCAGTAAGGAGCAGTGTGACTCCACTGCCGACTTGGCAAACACAGCCGTGTGTCAGAGCCAACCAGTGTGAATCCTGGCCTGCAGGTGTACCGCACTGCACTACCCAGCGTGTTCTCCGTGACGTGCAAAAACCCGTTCTCCGGGGCGGATGGCAGGGTGCACTCGATTGAGACACAGGCAGGGGCAGTGCCATTCCAAGCTCCATCTTCTTGGCAAGCTAGAACAGGGTTTCCCAGCAGCTCGTAGCCAGAGTAACATGTGTACAAAATTATAGTTCCAAACAAGAAAGTGGTGAGCTGCATTGCACTGTCCTCCTTCAAGGAACTTTTGAGGTCTTTCATGTTCCCAGCCAGCAACATGTGTGAAAGGGAGGGATTCTCTGTAACACTCTCCGGGTCAGAACGTCTTTCCCCCTGTCTCAACTGCATGTACTCTCCAAAGTCAATGTGAGGAGGAAGGCCACAGTCTGTCGGAAGGCAAGTTGGTGTGGAGCTAGACCACCCCAGTTCTTCACAGGTCTGCATGGCAAGGCCTGACAGCTGGAAGCCTGGCACACAGCTGTAAATGACCATGGCCCCGTAGCTATAATCTGCACCCTCCACAAAGCCATTCTCAATGGGCTGAGGGGGCTGGCAATTTATGGCCTTGCAAGAGGGAACCTCTGTACTCCACTCTCCTGTTTCTAGACATCTCAGTGTTTCCTCCCCTTGGAGCTGGAAACCTCTGTCACAGAAATACCTAACTGTTTGCCCATAATGGAAACTTGTGAATGAGTATTTGCCATTGAGGATCTTCTTAGGCTTTGGGCATTGAATAGGTTTGCAAACTGGCCTTCCCCCAAGCCACTGTCCATCTTCTCCACAGAGGACAGTTGTGTTCCCTAGCAGTTCAAAACCTGGTTTACATGTGTAGAGGGCTGTGCTAAGGAAAGTGAGGCCCTGCACATCAACTATGCCGTTCTGAATTTCTTCTGGTTGAGGACATTCCACAGGAATACATTCTGGCAAAGGCAAGCTCCATGAACCATCTGCCTGGCATCTGACGGTGGACTCACCCTTCATCAAAAACCCATCCACACAGATGTATTTCACAACGCTGCCAAAATGAAGGGATGAAGTCAAGGGGTCCCCAAAGGGGATATAGGGGGGTGCAGAACACTGTACAACCTTGCAGAAGGGAAATGAATCATTCCACTGCTGTGAGGGCAAGCATTTCAGTACAGAGGAGCCATGCAAAACATAACCCTCCTTGCAGGAGAACTGTACAACACCGACTTGGTAAGATACTTCTCTCAAGACCAGCTGATTTTCTGCCAGGGGTGGTTCTGGACATTTTGTTGGCACACATTTGGGGCTGTGCTTTTTGCTCCACTTCCCAGACTTTTGACACGTCCATGAAACATCTCCAATCAGTTCATAGCCCTCATCACAGAAGAACTCAACTTTGGAGCCCATATCAAAAGTTTCTCCCTTGGAGTGGCCATGCGGGATGGACGGTGGTTTTCCACAGCTGAGGGGAGCACAGTAAGGAGGAGATTCACTGTACCATTGCCGATTTGCTTGGCAGATAAACACTGGGCTCCCGACCATCTGGTAACCAGAGTCACACTGATAATTTGCCTGATTTTCAAAGAAGTGTCCAGTGGTGTCCTGGAAAACAGTTAAGATAGAGACATGTCTGAAATGAAGATGCATGATTTGGGCAATAGGAGACTGATTTAATTTCTTGTGTTCTCGTGGTCTAGCTTCTAGCTGAATCCCTGACAGCACTAAAGCCTGTCTCAAAAGGAATGAAGGCAAGTAACTGGTACAAAATATCTTGCTTCAAATGATGCCCTCTGTTTTCACGAAATCTGAGACCACTTCCAAAAGAAAACAGAAAATTCAAGGCTTAAAAGATAAAAGCTAGAAAAGAATTCCTCTGCTTTCTCCCTTCCTGACCCATGAGATCAAAATAGGTGTGGAAAGAAAGATGGAAAAGAAATGCATCAGGGGAAGCTGCCATCAAATGGCCTATTGTTGTCATGATTCTGCAGCTTCTAGGTGTATCTAAGGTTGGAGCCCTCAAATCTACTGCTACTAGTAGACATTTATAAATGTCACACATGCAGCTGCAGGGCATTGAGCAGGCAGCTGCGGATCACCTCAAAGTTGCAGTCTGGGCTTTGACTGAGGTATTAAAAAATTTCTCCAACTGTAAGGAATACATGAAGGAGTGATCCTACCTAAGGAAGACAAAACAGAGTGATATGCATTAATTAGAAGATGCATCTATGTGTGAGTCTCAACAGAAATTGCTGCTGTTACTGCTGGAAACCCATGTAGGAACTGAAACGTCAACCTCCACCCTCCAAATTTAGCACATGTAGATTCCCTGTATCTGGTATCCTGGTATCTTAAATCCCTGGATTTAAGGAAGGAAGAGGGATGTTCAGAAGAAAAAATGCTTGAAAAATTAAATGTTAAATTTTTATAATAGCTTTTTTGATCTTCCTTACCACAGTATTATTCTTGTGCACCAAAGCAAAACACATTGTTGCAATTAAATTTGATAAGGAAAGGGAAGTTCTGACTTCAGAAAAGAAATGTGTGTGCATCCAAAGGAGAAAAACTATCCCAAGGTGATTTATCTATTGCATATCAGATTTTTTTTCATAGCAGTGAAAAGAGCAAGGCTTGTGAACTGGCATCAGTACTTCAAACGTCTCCAGACTTGAAAGCTACCCAAGAACCAAACAAATGAAGAATAAGACATTAAAGAAATCAATCGAATGTCATATGGCATCTTGAGTCTCCTAACTGATAACCCACTTTATGATAGGGAATCCCATGGAAGTATTCATGCTTTTCAGATATGATTCTGATGTACTTACTTATTCTATCCTCATTCTATCCAATCATGTACTTCCTCAATTTTAACAGAAGAGCAAAATAGAAGAAAGAAAACCCCAACAGCAACAGTTGTGAAGATATATTCAGTTTGCCATGGTACCAGGCAGATGAGAAAACTCATTCTGTACCTTAATAAAGCCATTCTCAAGCTGCGGTGGTTCTCCACAGGACACTGGGTGGCATGTGGGCAAACTGCCACTCCAGTTGCCAGTGGCCTCACAGGTCCGTTTCTTCTCTCCCTTGATGTAGAACCCCTTGTTGCAGCTGTAAGCCACCACTGCTCCAAAGCTGTAGTTGGCCCCACTGGCATAGCCATTGCTGATGTGGGGAGGCTCTCCGCAGCGAACGGGGATGCACTGGATGCTCAGGGGAGAAGGATTCCACTGGCCCCCTCGAAGGCACTCGATCTTGGCTGAAGTGTTCAGAACAAAGCCTTCCATGCACTTGAAGCTCACGACGGAGCCAGCTGCAAACTTGGCTTTACTAATGGACTCCAGGATGCTGTACGAGACGGTGGATGGCTTTTCACAGAAATCTGCTATGCAGTGGGGCATGTCCCTGCCCTCTGGAGGCACCCACGTCCCTTCTGCATTGCAAAGCAGCTGAGAGTTATCAGCCAGGCTGTAACCATCCAAGCAGAAGTAATAAGCTATATCACCAAAGAGGCGGTGGCCACTCTCTGGTGATGCATTTTCCACATGGGGTGGCTCATCACAGGATACTGCCAGGCACTGCTGGTGGCTCACATTCCACTTGCCGCTGGCTAAGCACTCTATGGTTTCAGGGCCAACTAATGTGTAACTGTGGATAAGGAAACCACATAGGAAGTAAAAAAGACAAGCATTGTCACACTCTGCCTAAGGTTTCGTGAAGCCCTTGCAGTATGAGCTTGTTTGCTAGAACCCCAGAAGATCCTTCAAAAAAGCTATTATCAACTTCAAAAGGAAATCTGAAAGCCTACATATCCATGGGTGAGGTATCACAATGGTGGATATCCTTGCACAGCTTGTGCAGACATCTCATCTGTCCGTCCAATCACCATTTCTGAACTTCAGTTTTGGCTCAAACTACAACTAACCTAGTATTGTGCTGTGATGGTCCACGCAATTCTCAAGGAAAAGATCCCATTCAGAAATCATTTCTGTTTAGCAAAACTGATTGGAAAAGAAAGAGATGAATAGCCCAGAAAGGACTTTTGGGTTTCTGTATTAGCCCTATCAATCTATTTGCACGCTTGCAAGCAAAATAAAACCTCTTAGTAAGCTACCCAGAGATGCTCTTACCAATAATGCATATAGCAATTTTAAAATAACTTCTTCCTAAAAACTCACTGTTAAAAATATTAGAAAGCCAGTAAAAAGTTAATGCTGACTGGAAAAAACCCAATGAATTAGTTTACTATAAAATTCTACCACATGAATACTGTTAATGTAACTGCAGTCCTCCAGTCTGCCTCTGGGATTCAGGGACAGGAATCAATCTATGCTGCTCATCATTCCACTTAAACTCCTGCTGCTTAAATATGTAACAGACAATAGTGTACTCACAGTACCTTTGACTGTTTTCTTAATTTTTTTTTCTCTGTAGTGTGCTCTCACAAAAAGCAAAGAAACAATAACTACTGCAAAGTCCCCAGTGACTTTCCAACTGCAGGCTGTTCACATTTGGAAGCAACACCCGTAAGACTGTTTTGTCTTGTTTGCAGGATTTGTTTTCAAGGCCTCATGACTGGATCCCAGAAAAAGAGCCAATTATGTGCCAGTGTTTAATATGATCCACTGTCACAGACAGACAGCTATGACAGTTTTTACACGCTTCTTCCCTATCCCATTTAAAATGCTTGCTCAGGAAAGAGAAACAGCTTTTAAAACCATAATACAGTCTAGAAAACGTAATAAGGATGCTTTGTTTCAATCAGATTTCAAATAACATTGCAAAGCCAATTTATAAGAAAAATGCTGGCTTTACCCTTTTACACCAAGAAAAAGCAGAAAATCCTCCAGTCACTGTGGACCTAAACTGGCAAAAGCTCTGCCTACCCACTCTGCCTTTTAAAACAACTCGAAGATATTTTATGGAACTGCTTGCAGGCTGTAAAGATTACCATGTGCAAAGGTTATTGCAGGATCAGAGTCCAGCATTATACTTTCATGCTTGATATCATCAAAACTGAGCCTCTTCGTTGATGAAATAGGGTCTGAAAATTTCTCTACAGAGAGTAGATTAAAATAAATTTAAAATAATGTACCTCAATAAACAAAAAGTCTTAAATTTAAGAAAATAGAATTTAGAACACCACAGTTGTCAAACTGCACCAAAAACATTCTTACACCCTGATGAGACATAATTTGCTATGATCAGAGCCTTCAGTTTAACACAGAAGTACTGTGTTCTGTAGTAACTCCAGGGAAAAGGGTTTCCTATTGAAAAGGGTTTCCTATTGAATTGTGCTATTACTCCCCCTGATTCCTCTCTATTCATTTCTTCCTGAGTGTATTCAGTTCCCTTGAAACTACTTCAAGAAACATCTGTTACTAACCTGACAGCCCACAAAAAAATCTCTGCTGTATTTAACTTCCAAAAAGTTAAGACAGAAAGTAGTAAAAATGAATTAGTGTGCAGTTATTAAGGACTGGTTGAACAGTGCACCAGTTTTACTCAACCTGAATATTAATCCAGTAGCGCTACTCTACATACCCTTCCTTACACGTGTAAGAGACCGTGTTTCCAAAAGTGAAGTTATCTCCATTGATGACTGCATCTTTGATGGCAGGAGGGGATCCACAAGACACGATGTTGCAAGTTGGTGGTGTGCTGTTCCAGCTCCCTGAAGATCCACAGACAAGCACAGGAGGTCCCTGAAGGCTGAGACACAAAGATCATTATTAAAGCTGCCATTTCTTTCCAAGCTCGGGACACAGAGTGAAAGAGCTGCTTTGTTTTCTGGCCCCAGTGATACTAAGAAGTCTTTCTTACTGACTTCGGTAGAGGTCAGAATTTCACGCTTTGCTCATGGAAAAACAATCCGATGCTATCAAAAAAAGCTGGTCTTCACATCACTTTGAAGAGCAGCTCTGAATTTCTTGTGGAGCCTCAATGCTCTCTGTAGACACACATAATTTCTGCTGTAGCTTTGCTCATCTTGGAGCACAAAAGAAATAAATATTTGTTTAATCTTAAAAATTTACTTGTACGCCATCAACATGCCAGTCTTGAGACTTGCAACTAGGCCACTACCTAAGACCTGATCCACTCAAGAACTTAAAACACTATCTTCACCCAGGACACTGAAGGAAATGATCCAGCTCAAGTTTGTTCACAAAAAGACATTCAATTCCTTCAGGAAATAAAGGATTTTGCTTGAGTGAATGGCCACACCCATTTGAAGTTGATGGTATTTTTTGGTTTCCTTGCTGAGGAAACAGGATTGGTTTCGAGGGTGTGACTCAGATGTCTGAACAGTGTGTGCAACAAATCCCTGAGATGCCCTGGGTGAAATCCCCGGTCCCCAGCTGCTATGTCAGCTGTTTGTGGGTTCCCTGTAGGGCCCACATCGTATCTGAGAGCCCTACACAGCAGTGCCTGATTCCCTGCAATTTGGTCTCAAATGGTATCAGATCCCCATGTCTAGCTGACTGAAATAAGTTAATGGAAAAGAACACTGAGCTGTAATGCTTTTACAAATTTGGCACAGGCCCTTGTCAGAGAAGTAGGGCTTTGCCTACCTGTGGCAATATGTTTAAGACTAAAAACACCTGAGAGGTGCTTGAAGGAAGAGACTAGGTCCAGAAATAATGCACAAGATGGACACAGTTTGAGAGGGCTTCCTCTGTTGTGGCAACCACAGGAGAGAGAACGTTTTTCACCAAGCTATGGTAGACAGGAAAAGACAAAGACTTAAAACTGATGTGGCATTTGCTGCCTCTATGTCCAAAGTCCACAGTCAAAACCTCATTGGTATTGATAAAAGCACTGCCTGGTTTAGTGGGGTACAGATAAGTCCACAATGTGAATCTGTGACCTAACACTACACTGAACTGCAGCTGAGGTATCCATTTGTACTAACACAACTAAAACATTCACCAAAAGAACTTACCTCACCTACCTGACTGCATCTGGACAAGATTGCAGCAGGAAAATGCAGAAAAAATCATCCCTAAATAGGTCCATATGGGACTTTTGTCAGAGTATATCTGCTAGAGGTTACAAGCAGATATCAGGGAGGCAGAAACCTGCATGTACATCCTTGGATACAGCATTAATGTGTTAATTTTTAATTGCACCACATTAAAAATGTATTTGCAGTATAATTACTTACAAATATAAAACAGAACAAAACCTTAGAATAAATTACTAGTACAAAGAGTTCAAGGAGTAAATTAATAACTTCCAGAAAGTTCCTTCACAAAAGGTGTTGTAAAGTAATAGCAAAAATAATATGAACTGAAGTTGTAGAGGAATAATGATCTTTAAAGACAAATGAGAACTTTCAGAAATAATTAAAACTATTTTCTGAATATTCAAAATATTTTTAGAAGTTTGATGGTAAAATGAAAGCATTACATATGCATATAAGCAAATCCTGAGGGACTTTCCTGAACTGCTCCAGTTCAAGATAAAATACAGAAGGTACCCTCAAGGTATAAAGAAATCCTTTCCAATTTTGTTTTAGTATTTTATTATCCTGAGCAATGATCCCAGCTTTGTGTCTTTCAGATATGTCAGACCTTCTAACAAGCATGCCACCTGCATTTGGCTCAGGCATGTTTTGTGCATTTACCTATATCCATTGTCACAGGTGTATGATACAGAGGAAAGGTAGGCTGTGCCACTGAGTGTGTATTTTCCATTGCTGATATCCTGCGGGTTAGGGCACATCACCATTTCACAGGAGGGGGGAGCATGATTCCAAACGCCATTAGCAAGGCATAGAATCTCCTTTTCACCCACTAAGTTGTATCCATCATTGCATCTGCATTAAAGGAAAAGAAATGCTGTCAAACACAGAGCCTTTCATGTACAATGTAATCAGCCATCCCTTTTATTCTCATCATCCACACCTGCATAAACCAACTTTCTTTTCAGGGAACAGAGAAGTAGTGTTGGAATAAACATTCAGCTCTGCTAATGAACAGCCACTCTATAACCAAATATCTTTCCATTATTTTAAGCCCATCTTGCTCCTCTCCTTCATTTCAACCAATCTCTCAATTCAGCCATACTCTTATTTGCTGCCAGACTGTCAATCAGTTATTAATACAGCACTTCAAACATACTGAATTCCTACCTGTACATCACCTTATTATGGTATGTAAAATTTGAGCCAAAAATGGCACTGTTCTCTGGAATAACTGGAGCACCACAGGATATAGCTTTAAAAAGACAGGAATACAAGAGAGGTTGATATAACACAAACAAAAATGAACAGAAAATTAGGATTTGCTTTGCTTTGCTTTCTCTGAAAAGATCTGAAGAAATATAAAGGCCTAGGTAACAATGAGTTCTTGCCTAATCTGAAAATGACATTTAGGACTCTTTATCTGAATTCACCTTACTAAGAAACTGAACTATTTGGAAGAAGATAGTTATAACCACTCTACAAACCACATGCTTGACTATCAAGAGGACTCCATATCTACCTCTCTCTAAGAACAATGTAACTGGTTTTTTGCTTAGACAGTCTTTGTCAACTCTTCACTTTACCTATTGCTTCACCACATTTGTTCTAATTTTCTAAAGAAACAACTTCTGCTATTATACCATGACTACGTATATGCATCAGCCTGTCCTTTCTGTTGCTTTTTATCCACTGAGACACAGTTAAAGGTATTTAAGTCATTAATTCCTTGAAAATGGGAGGCTGGGAGGAGAAGAATTAGAATTAGAAGAACACTTCTAATGCTTGCATTAGACTGAGTCTATGCTTCTGACACATTGGAGAATCTGTGTAAGAGAGTATCCCTACAAATATGACAACTGTGCTTATGTCTTAAGAAAACAAAGACTTCAACACTGAGATCCAAATCTGCTAGGACAGTGTTTCGCAAGCTGCCGTGGTCTCTAAAGGCTCTTGGCTGTTACTTTGCCCTTCCTCTCTCTAATGTTTAAGTCACATTTCAGCACGCATTCTCCCCAGGAACCACACCTTCACAGTAGGGCACGGGGTGGCTCCACTCTCCGGACTCCGTGCAGGTAAGCTCTGTCGCTCCTGTCAGCTGGAACCCCTCTTCGCAGGAAAATGTTACTCGACTGCCAACACTGTAAGTATCCCCGTACAAACGGCCATGCTCTGGATTTCCTGGATTATGGCATTTCACAGGTTCTGAGGAGGAAGAGGGAAACTACGAATAATATAATTAAGTGTCAGGTTTTATGAACAAATTGCAGGAGATATCCTTGGAATTTGCTGAAAGTAGGAAGGCAAAGCCCATGGAAAACACTCACAAGTAGTTTGCAGCCTTTTCTGTTTTATATGTAAGTGACAAACAATGAAGACTCATGCAAGTAAAGCTAATCTTGATATGGAAGAGCCCCCTCCAACTGAGTTTACATTCACTGTCAGAGGCAAACACATCTTACAGTAATTTCTTCCTCTGTAAGGGAAAGCCCATTCCAGCATGTCCATCCCTGAACATGAAAACCGCCCAGCCACCTTTTATCCCAACCTATGCCACTGTCTTGTTATCCTCATCCAAAGTTACCTTGTTTAATGTTTCCTCTACCCTACTCAGAAGCCTGTTTTAAAATACTTCTTTGCTGCACAGCTCTGCTTTGAGAACTGAAACACTGTGGCCTTCCCAGACCTTGGGTCTGTGTGCAATAAAGTTTTTGCACCTGTCTGTGTCTTGGGGCAGCATCCCAATGACAGCTGTATCCACATGGAGAGCTGAGTTTTCAAGAAACAAAAGGAGACACTTTATCACTGCCTCATCCAGGCTAGACTGACCTGGAGATGAAAGCAAGCTGCTCTAGATACTGATTATTGTTTGGGAACTGGAAAGGAGATACTGCCCTATACAGAGTCTTGGAAAGGCTAGCTGGGTGTTTTTCTTTCCCATACCTGCACATTTTTTACCATCTCCCGTGTAAGGAGGGATGCAAGTGCAAACATAGGATCCATTTGTGTTGAGACAAGATGCGTGCTCATCGCAGTCTGATCCAACAGCGCATTCATCAACATCTGCAAAAGACAACAAACACACACTCATAAATACCAACAAAACAAACCCACAAGACCCACGTCTCTAGTGTGTTATTTGTAGCAAGCATTTGCTTTCAATTCAAGTCTTTCAATTTCAAGTCTTACTGTCAAGAGGAATTACTTTAAGTAGTATAATTAAAAATCACTTACTGCAATCACATTTTTATGCATTAGGAAAAATACTTAATATGTAAACAAAGACTTATAACTCACTGTAAAGTTTTATTATTGTTTTAATTATAATTTTCTCAACAGTATTGCACAAAATGAGAAAATCAGAGATTAATCTTCAGTCACTACTTCCACATAAAGCACCTGGTTTCCAAACTGCAAAAGAACAGATATTGGAACTATTGTTACTACTAGTCTGAGCAGACACTCTTGGGAAATCCTCTCTATCTCACCCTTCCTACTTATAAGACAGGAAAACTTAGTCAAGAGGGGAAGTACTGTGAAAATATTAGAGCCTCATCTTTGATGAAGACAATTAGACTAGGCCAAAGAAAAGCCTGCAGTTGCCAGAAAAGTGAAAAAATAATTCAAAGTATGTAAGTTATTATAATTAACAATTTACATTATTGCAGCACCTACAAATCCTAATTGCTAATCTATGATCCATGTACTATGCAGAAAAAAAGAATAATAAAAAAAATCCCTCACTCCAGAATACCTCATAAAATCTTTTAATCTTGACAGTAAGGGAATGTCCTTGATATGAAAACAATGAGTCAAAATTGCAAGGAGTCAATTTCAAAGTATCTAATTGAAAAGTGCTAGTACCAGGGATTATTCTCTTTCTATAAATGTTCTTGTTTCAGACAGAGAGGTAGAACAATTCTTCATCTAAATGCCCTGCTACAGGACACCTGTAGATCTAGGTATACCATGCAGACACACAGTTTGGGTCCTTTGCCCATTTCCAGTTAAAAAAGGACTGGTTAAAAAAGCAAGACAATTTACTGAATTGAAAGCTTTATTCTTCACTGCTGGATGAGTCTGGTCAGCCTGAAAAGACCACAACACATTGAAAAGAAAAGGAGTTTCTTTCTGATATGCAGCATGACAGCTGCACATTAATATCAAAACAGTTGCAAGTGCCAGGAGGATGCAAAGTGCTACCACAGCAGAACTGGAATGACTGCTTCTTCTGTAATGTCCTGTTAGACAAGAGATTTCCAATAAGGTGAAAGTTTGCTGTGAATCAGGCCCTAACATAACAAAAGGAATGCTTCAGGACATAGGTGTACCAGGTTTTGTTAGCACCTCCCTGAAGCATGAGTCAGAAAGGTAAATGGCAGGCCAGGATGCCAAATCCACTCCTGTTTTCATTTTCCCATTACTTTGCTTTAAGAGAAACAAGGCAAGCTGGAAGGTGGGGCACAGGCTTTTTGCTTCTGAACATTGTGACTCCTAGTGCATAGAAGTTGAACTATTTGGACAGCCTTGAAGCACCTGTGATGATGTTTGTAGATTCTGAAGGAGTGCTGCTGGACAGGATGCTATAAACCAGACGGATCCTACTCCAAAGTGAATTTTGGCAGAACTAAAAGACTTTAGGCTTTTCTTTTGCTTGCCTTGACTGAAAAAATTATGTGCTGTACCTACAAAGAATTAGGAGTTAAATCAAACACAAATCTTGCCAGCTTTTTACCATGCAACTCCCATTTGAGGCAAGGTTAAGATTCAGTACTATCAGATGCAGCAATCCAAGTACAGCCAGCTAGTGGATTCCAGCAGGGGTATGCTGGAGACCTGGCCCCACAAGAGCAGTGACACTGAGTGCTCTGGACACAGTACAATGCCAGCCTGTCTCACCTTTGTGCCACTGCACCTGGCACATCAGACCCAGCTGACCAGCACGTAAGTTACACTGTGGCAACTGTGTGATCTATGTCCAAAAGTGCACTCCCAGCCCTCTCAACGCTGCAGCTGTTTGCTGGCAGGCATGTGTGACTCACCAAAAAAAACCCACACTGGAAAGAGGCTCAGAGAACACTGGCAGAGGTGATCTGCCCATTAGGCTTAGGGACTAAGGAGACAGTAAGGCCTTTCTTTTACATAAGCATCAATTAATAGTTGAGTGGATGAGCTGGCAGTGTAAATGGTTCTCCTTGAGTTCATTAGAAAGTGTGAATGTCCTCCTGAATCAGCCAGACCAGCATGGAGGAGCGGAAATTAATACATGTTCAACATGAGGTATAAATGTCAGACAACTACCGATGGGCTTGAGCTGACCTTAACCCACACATTCATTCCCAGCTACTGGGAATCTGCAAGGTCATGATGGTGAACATATTATAGAGCTTGATAATGGGAAGCACACTGGAATTGTGCCTAAACTGTGTATTACAATTGCTGTATTTTGCTAAGTAACTTCAATTCGTTTCTATTGTGCTATGCAATATATTTTGTATCACTCCGCTTGATCAGAAATCCTGTGCAACATCTACTGTTTCAGGTGAGTAAATCTGGTACTAAGTACTACAATGCCCATGTGTGAAATATCTAGAAGAACCTGGTCAGACAGCATGGGACACTGACAGCATGCTGGAGAACAACAAAATGCACAGGTCAAAAGCATAGAATGCAATGATTGCAGGATGTGGAAGGAGAAAGGCTGGGAGTGCAATGCAGGCCTATATAATTTTATACATGTTTGATAAATGCAGGCTTTGGGACATACAAGAGGATGGACAGAAAAAGGTGACAGAATGTAGTCTTGGTTTCACATAAGACTAAACATGGTATTTCAGAAAAGTGAATATTTTGGATTATGACTCTGGGACTGTGGTTAGCCTCCACAGTTTCAGAATGAATGTCCACTCAGACCTAAGGGCACAGGAGAAGTGTAAGATTGTCAGTGCATGCAGCCAAATGTATGGCCTATCTTACCAAGACAAGAGGGTGAAATGCTGTTCCAGCTTCCATTGTCCAGGCAGAGCATCCTGGAGTCACCCAACAAGTAGTAGCCACTGTTACAGTGATAGGTAACAGTACTGCCAGCAAAAAAGTCCTCAGCTGAATAAAATCCATTTTCTAAAGTTGGAGGCACTCCACAGCTGATTCCTGCGACATGAGTGAAAAGAGGGCACAGGCATTAGCAGAGCAAACACAGATCATCTTCAGAATAATTCCACATGAGAGCCACTACTGCATATTTTGTCTCTGCAGTTATACAATCCCATTAGCAAGAGGGCCCAGCCTTTTTCTGCAGTAGTTAACAGATTCCAGGTCTAGTGGAGAGTCTTGTTTTCTGGGCATTTCTCAATAAGAGTCTTAGCAGGACTCTCCAGGTCCTGCGAAGAAAATTTCACTAGCTCTGGAGGAGACATCTGTGGGTGAGATCTGAGCAGATGCCCTTCAGCCACAGAACACTTCTGATAAGAAATATTCCATGGTGAGTTATAAAGAAGAAGGAAAACTGAGTTTGCCTTGCTGGAGGTTGTTGTTATCTCCCTTTGTTGAAAAGCAAGCTTGGGACTGCGGTGTTTAAACACTGCAAAAGTAACCAACAGAGACTGCTAAGAGGTGCAGTACTGGCCTGAGACAAGGAAGTGCATGAGTGATGGAGAGATTGGAACTGACCTCACATACAACCCCGAGTATAGTAAAAAAGCCCATCTGATCCCAGTTGTGACAGCAGAAGGCATCACTGTACCTGCCTGATAGAGGTTTTTATTTATTCTAGCAGAGTTGCTTCTGTGCATCTTTGTCTCAATCAAAAGGCTTGAACTTATTACAACAGCTACACAGCTCATCTTTATAGCTACGTGAGTTATAGCAAGTCTGAGTCACCTAGCTCTGTGCAAGTGTCACACAAAAGGAATTTAAAGCCTGTAGTAATGGAAGCCAAGTACTTGCTGTGAAGGAATAGAGCTGGAGAGTCTGTAACAAAGAGAGGCTCTCAGGCATCTGTGGCTTTGGGGGTATTTAGCACCAGGAAGAGGAAAAGGATCCTGTGGGTGAAGACACTGATTACACTGAGCCTGATTCAGTCAGTACTTTTTCAGGCCTACACCACTAGTATAAACCTGTAGCTCATTACGTAGGAAATAGGTATCTTCAAGTAACTTCCATTCATCAGGTACTCGTGGAAGAGATACCTTGAGAGTAAATGCCAGTGGGCGAGTCTGGCCTTCACCCACTCAGCTGTTTGTGGCAGGTCAGCCCTGTCCTGTCTCAGTTCTCTGCTCAGCAGTGCTTGGCCCAATGCAGAGAAATCAGAAACACTAACAGAATTCTGGTGGTTTGTCACTGATATCACACCAAGAACGTTCAAAGCTTCTGTCAGTGAACTTTCCTTCTGTCCAGCAGGACCTTTTTTTAGGTAAATCCTCATGGGCATGCCGTTCTTTACACAGAAGATCAAACAGACTGTGGACTTCTGCTACAAACAACTGAATAAAGAGGAAGACATTAAAATCTTGATCCAACTATTTAAAAGACATTATTAACAAATTTGATTATTTTCTCCAAATTATACAAAAATTCTAGGATTATGCAATGTCTGCTTCTGGAGTTAATTTACTATTCTACTGAAACAAAAAATGAAATCAGCTCCACCACAAGCAACTGCAGTCACATGTGCAGTCACAACAGAGGAGAACCAAAGGAAAGGGGGAAATAGGAGAAGGAATCATAGAATCAAAAGAAACTTGGCAGCCTGAACGCATAGAGCTCACTCTCTGAGGAAATTCTGTAAATCTTGGAGCACTTCCAAGTCCTAATAGAAATATCTGCTGCCTTTAAAGAAATTAGTTCATGACTTACTCAAGTCAAGATTTCTACTTCAAAGCAGACATTCTCAGTGACATCTAAAAATCACAGAGATATTCTAGCATTTCCTGTGCATCTTCCACACTCCTGATGCCACTGGGGAGGAAAGTACCAGATTGCTGATCCAAATGGACTAATTTCTCTAACACCCATGGGTGTTAGAAACTGAAAATGTGTAAGAACTCAATCATGATACAGTTTCTGCTCAGCAAAACATGAATTTAGCTTTAAGCATATATGTAAGATGGTAACATGAGTGGATTCAAGTGCATGATAGCTGCAAAAAACCCAGGCCGTGAATACTGATAGGATCCAAATAAACACTAGGGTTTCCTAATCCTGCCAGCCCACTGAGACAACTCACTTTCACATCGGGGAAAAGGCCGTGTCCACTGTCCCAGGTTAAGGCAATGTTGAACAGAGTTTCCCACTATCTGGAATCCTGGGTCACAGGAAAGGCTGACTTTTGACCCTGGCTTTACATCAGCAGAAGAGGCTCGCAGATGTGGTATAGATCCTTGCAAAGATGGACAATCTGTGGACAGAATATATGCATACAGTATGAGGTAGAGTACGTGCTGAAATGAATAAATAGCTCATGTGATTGTTTGATCCTGTATCAGTTTATCCAGGAAAAAGCTTTCAGAAATGTTACGCATGCTACATCCCGAGTGGGTCCAAAGGGTTTTGAGAATCATCAACATATAAAATCAGAAAAGGAATCTACAAAAAAGAAGCAAGGAGGCAGCAGGGATTTTAATACTATACAATTATTCTTAGAATAAAAGGCAGGAATTTTTTTTTTCTGATCCAGTACCATCTTCACTCTTTTCCTATCCCAATTCAGGAAGCAATAAATTTTTGTTAGAGGTTTCAATGAACTTTTGTTACAAAACCCTGGAATTTCAAGAATGAAGGACTGCATGTTCTATCTGTCAAATGATCCAAATAATTTATTCAAGGTTAGTAGAGCAAAGGCTGCAAGCTAGCTAGCTGATCCCATAAAAGAGTCTTATAGTACTATTTAGAAAAAAATGGGTTCTAGGAAGTAAAGTTCTAACCAGCACAAAATATACTCTTGTAATCTATCTTCACTCTTCCAACAACTCCTGGTAGGAAGTCTGGCCAGGCTAGCACATTTCCCTTTTGCAGTTCTTCTGGACAGGATGTAGCCAGAGATTCTACCTAAGGATTTAAAACAGTTGGTTAGGTGATGTTTAAGGACAATGTAGGAAAAGAATATTAAAAAAAAACAAAACAACTCCCTTCATGCGTACATGCAACACTAGAACAGATCCTTGAGGGAGTACTGCTCATCTTTTCCAGCACAAGAGGTTCCTGGCTGAAGTACTTATTATTCTGTTCTTATACCCATCTAGCTACGGACAGCTCGTGCTGAGTCACTACCTGAAGGACTACTTGACATACAAACAAGGTATTGGACACAGTTCTTGAGACACAATTGCATTTGTTAGTGTAAAAGAAAAGCACATCTACGTCACAGAAAAAGACAGTAATGAGGATACAACCTGAAGAGAGCACTTATCTATTTGCAGAAAATGTCAAATAGGAACCAAAAGGAACTTGATGTTCAAGACCTGTATTCTAAAAACTTCTAGCACTGCACTACATGTAAGGACAGAACCACAAAAAAGAGCAGCTTAATAAGGCAATTAGCTGTTTCCAGAACACAGGTTTTGTGAACTGAATTAACTAGACTCTAAAACACTGTAGGCAAGGCCCAGCCAAAGTGGGATAGGGACACAACTAATGGAGTATAGAAACAAGAACTATACAGGCCAGCTAAGCACAGGAGGAATAAAGGAACACACTATTAGACTAACAGCAGATTAGTATCTTGAAAGAAGGTCTGATGGAAAAGTTTTTCTCTAATGAAAAAGTTGTCTCAGGTGGGTGATTGGCTTCTGTCAAGTTTCCAGTGGATGAAATTAACTACCAATAATAATGTCTACACTGTCTACCCTTGTGAGAAGGAAAGGTACATCATTAACTTGGGAGTGATTTGTTCTCATATTGCCCCTACTCTCAACTCATTGAGGCAGATTGGATTTTTCTGGAATCAGTATAGCTGGAGAAGAAATTGACTGTTCTCTGTTCATTCTGAGGCCATTTCTAAGTTCTCATTTCAGTAATCTATGCCAATGGAAACTGTTTAAGCCAAAGGCTGCAAACAAATTGCAAGGAAAGTGCACAAAAAATATTCCAGTGTGGGAAAAACAAGTTCGGAAATCAGCCGTTTCAAGCCATATGATAGAAAATGGAGGGCCAGAAAGGACCTCAGAGTTCCCTATATGCTACTCATATTTCTGTTTCTGTCTATTCAACAACAACACTATCAGAGTGATAGTTTGCCTATACAAAATATATGTGCAAGTGAATAAGCAACTAAAGCATGCAATGAAAAATCTTGAAGACTAGATTCCACCTTCCTTTATTCACTAGGTAACGTATTCTGTCACCCTGCTTTCCTTTATGGCTGAGAATAGAAAGGCAAGACTTAATGAATTATTCCAGCTGGCCAGAACAAACATAATGACAACAGATTACAATGGCACTTTACTATTCCAGGCTATGAAACGAATGAGGTAAAAATTGTATAGGAAGCTTACACATCCGTTTTTTCACATGAGTAATATGGATATTATAAATGAATGGCAGGATTTTCTTCCTTATCCTAACTCTATTGCATCTGAAGCAAGTGGGAATGAAATCAGATCTGTCATTAAAGAGGGGCAACTACTGAGAAAGTTTCAGAAAGCTGCACTTAAAACCCTTCACCTGTGTGCCCTGTAGAATCATGTGTAGTCTTATCAGCTTCAAAACTGCTAGTGAACAAAATCTTGATCTGACTTGGCAATGCAACATTTGGCGACCCTAAAGGCCAAGAACAGTAGCAGATGGTTGGGTAGTTGTATACCTTTCAAAGAGGCAAATTAGTAAAAAACCAGAGAAATAAACAGAGGAGATGTCTGGATGCTAGAAGCAAAGGTTCTGTTCTACTGTCTTTTTCTGTCCACATTCTTATTTCTTACTTAGATCATAGATAGCAAACAGCTATAAACCAATTAGTGATACAACTTCAAGAAAAATCAGGAGAAGAGCAACACCTTCTAATCCAAAGATTCTTCCCCAAAGAAATGCCTGTAACTTTAAACATTTTTCTTTGTTGTTCAAGTGTTATCAGCTGTTTAACACTTCCGGCCTTCAGGACAGAAAAACTAATAAGCAGGAAGCACTGTCATCATGTTTGCAGGTAATATCAAGCTGGTGATAATACCACTAGTCAGTGTGCTCAAGGACAGAGTTGCATCCATAGGTACCTTGACAGGCTGGAGTAAAGGGCCAACCCAGACTTCAGTAACTCAACAAGGTAAAATGGAAAGGAAAAAATCTTCTGAACAACATAGACGGAGGAAAGCCAAGAGCAGGAGCAGCTCTGTGGAAAAGAACTTAAGTACTCTGGCAGGCTGTGAGCTGAGTACTGGCCAGCTGTGCACTGTGCAAATAGTGAGGACCCACAGCATCCTTGGATACGTGAATAGGGTTACCTCAGATATCCAAGGAAGTAATTATTCTTTCTCAGTGCTTATTAGATCACATCTGAAGTACTGCATTCCATTTCAGGTTATTCACAGCAAGAAAGACATTGGCAAGTTGGAGCAAGTTCAGGGATGGGATGGAATATTTGCCCTGGGAAGAGCTTGGTTCAGCCTAGAGCAGAAACAGCTATGGGGACACCTCTCAGCGGCCCCGTGTGTATGGGCAGATGATCAGGTACATAGGGTCAGGCTTGTACTGCAGTGCATGCTGGAAGACACAACCAGTAGTCATAAATGGAAGTGGGAGGTCCCTGCTAGGCATAGAGAAACAAATTCCACACTGAGGATAACTAAGCACTGTAGATTGTCTCCCAGAAAAGCTGATGGATTACTGTCCTTGCAGACATCTTTCAATCTTTATTAATTTTTGTGGAAGTTTGGTGCTGCCAAGCTTTTATTTTAGGCATCTGATTAGGTGTAACTCCCTTTCCTGCCCTTTCAGACTTTTCCTGAAATTATACATCTCAGATTTTTCAGTGTCTAATGCATTGACAGAAATTCTGATGTCTCCCCTCTGAAGTTTTAACAGCAATATGAGGAAAGAAACGAGTCTGTAAAACAACAAATTAGCTTGTTTCATTGGATTTCTCTCTCTTCTAGCACTACTGTTAATTTTTATGCACGATTTCCTTCTTGTTTCGAAGCCACACACTACAGAACAGCTCAATCAAAATAGAAGGGGACTCAGTGTTAATTTTACCAGACTTAGTTTTGCTTAAAGCTACTTTACTAACTACACTAAGCTTATTACCTTAAGCCAGAACTCTGTCTGGTTCCCACTGACTTCTGTGGGAGTAGGGGTCTACCCAATATGCTAACCTAGAATGCCTTCTCAAATATTCATCCTGTGTTCAGAGCCCTCTGTGCAAACACTTACCTGCTGTGGAGAAAGTACACGGTCCCAAATGTTGAGCTGGCTGATGGAGCCCACAAAAGATTCTGCTGGGTTGAATCCTTCTCCTTTTTGATCTTGCTCTTGACCCAGCACAAGTGCACCACCACCTAAACTCAGAATTTGAAGAGGGGTAGGAAACAAAGCCTTACAGAAGGGATCCCATAAGAAGATTAAAAACTAAGCAAAACAAAGATTTTGCTGCACTATGTCACTAGGATTTTGCAGTGAAAACATGCCACCTTCAACAAACTATCAGCAAAACCTCTGGAAAGCCTTATGCTAGACTGAGGTAGGCCAACAGAGCACTTGGAAGTGACTGTCAAATATACATGGGAGCAAAAATCACCTACGGCTGCTTCAGGAATGATACTGGCTCAAAGAGATCACTCGAAGGCCAGTAGTTGAAGCACAACACACAGCAGTGTAAAATGCAGTTTTGACCAGGTGGGGTGTATTTTACAATATTAACTTACACTTCCTGCTTTAAACAAAAGCTTACAAAGTCATACAGGTCAAATGTGATTCCATACCCTCAGAAGCACACTGAGGGTAGCCAATGCTCTGAGACATGGCACACAAGTTAAATTTATTCTCCTTGACCAGTAACACAAGAACATGCATTTTCTACATTGTAGGATATGTGGACAAGGTAGAAAAGTAATGGAGACAGCCACCTTCCTAAGGTCTTGTCTCTGGAGAGAAAACTCCAATTTAAGTGGAAAAGATGGGGCAAACATAAGGATTAAGGATTAAAATTCTTCAATATTGTATTTTTTATTTTAATAAAATAATCTTTTGAAATTCTATGTAAATTTGGATGGTGGCAGTATGCAAACAGTATCAAAACACCACCTCTTTGCAGCCAAATAATACCAGGCTTTTCACAGTTCTTCAATGCTGAAGATACTCCTTTTTATGCCCTCTGATATTACTCTGTAGATGACCGCCCGCAGCAAACAATGAAATAGCAAACACCAACTTGTCAGGAAAAAAATACAAACATAACTTCCAATTGTGACTGAAAAGAGCAGGAAAAGGCTAAGTCAATCAACCCTGAGCACACATATGTAAGGGAAATGCCAGATAAACTTTATTTTCTTGAGTGAGACACCTCCTCTCACAAAGCCATCCCCGAACCAGCTCTGCACAGATTCCTTTGTGCACTAAACAGTGCTGTCCATAAAACAAGTTACTGACCAACATACCCTAGAAATGAGCTTTTTATCTTCAATGATGCTGAGTGAGAGGAACTGTCCTCAAGAAAAAGAACAGTGAAAAACACAAGTTTTTCAGAAATGCTGAAAATGTGAATATATACTAAAAAAACCTAAACATTTTCTTGCATACTCTGCAATAAAAGCAGAATGAAGGCAACAGATGTGGTATAATATAAATAAAGCATACCAGGGATTTTTGATCCAACAGAGAGCCCGCTGCCTCCATCAGACAGTTTTCCATCGATGTACACCTTCCATGCCCCATCCGTGCACGTCCATGTCACCGCAATGTGATGCCAGTTACCATCGTTCACTGAAGGACAGTCAGTTATCTTCTCTTTCCCGTTCACGTAAAGAACCCAGCTGCATGCAAGGAAGACACAGGCACACTCAGCTGCATGCAGCTACTTTAAAAGCATGGTCTGTACCCCATGACTCAAAGAAATGCTGTTTGATTAACAAGATGACTGTGGCTTGAAAGATCACAATATCATCATAACATCATAAGATCATGATATCTCTCTCCCAGAAGACTTGAAAGTTAGTTATCATGTGCAAAACCTGGTGAATTAAGTAAGATGCTTTTTAAACAAAATATTAAGGCTCAAGTCATGGTTGCATAGTGGATTCTTAAATTTTCCTGTTGTGTTTGGAGTCACACTACAAGTCATACTCTGCTTCTGTAAAAGTGCAAGTCATATTCTGCTTTTAGAATCATGCCAGAAGTACTCTGAGTGCTGAGCTCTGTGTGTTCCACTCATTGTCTCAATGAGCCATTTAGAAAAGATGTGAATGTAGTACAGAAAAAAAAATCATGTTTTAATTCACTGCTCTCTTGCCATTACTCCTCCACAGAGCACAAAATGATGGAAACAAAGCAAGGAGAAAAACAAAACAAAGAGACAACTCTGTCAAGGGAGTTTGGATGCAGATTTTTCTACCCCAAAGTAATATTCAAACTTCTGCTCTGCACTTCCTTTATCAATCCAAGACATATGTAAACTATAGAAAAGCAAAACTGTGATTTACCCATTGTAATCAGTCAGAAGAAATGCATTATCACTTCCATTTTCTACTGCATAAGAAATGGGAGTCCCATAGTTTGTGGTGTCGGTGGATTTCATCCAGAATGCACAGGTGATGTCACCAAGAGAGGGTAAAACACCATCAAGCATGACATATCCATAGATACCAGAGACTTCAAAATCAAGATTGAAACCAGAAGACTGTTCTGCAACAAAGATAAAGAGTTTTCAGAACAATATTTACACACACATGAAAGAGAATCCAAAGAAATCTAAGCAAATGCAGTAAAGTGGAATGCAGCCCTGCTACAAAAATTATTCACTAAATTGAATAGAGGTAGAAATAACTTTTGTCAGTCTAACATCAGCCAGCAACCAGAGCTTTCCACAGCTAGAATACAGTGTTTGAAGACAAATATCCAGAAAAGACGCTGATTATCCAGCAACGAACAGGAACCTTTCTTCTCTGTCCTCTATCTGAAATGACATACCCATTTACCATCTACCATCCAACAATATAAAGAGGTATAACCAGCTGGTTACATTTAATCAAGATTTGAAGAAAAGCCCCAAGAAAACTCGAGATTTTTCCTGCTCTGGACTTATTGAAATACACTGCCCTGGTATGGGACAGCACTTCTGTGCTGCTGTTCAATGCACAGTGACATGCTTTACTAGGATGCTATATGTAATGTTATCAAGTGGAACTCTCTTGAAAGGTGGGTGTTAAACTCTGACATAGGATGGCAGGTGCAAATGTCCTGCACGTCTTCTACTGTCTTTGTGAAATCAACATGGATTCCATTTAAACATTCACCAGCTACTTTATAATTTTTGGTGAGAGGGATTTGAGCCTTGTGGTTCAAACATCTCCAGTATCCCCCAGGAATCTGTGCTATGGGTGTGACCCATGACATCTGTCCATAACAAACTTGATACCCTTTTGCCTTTGGGGAACTTGGTGCCTTTAGGACTTCCGAAGCTAAGACTAACCCTTACTAATCTCTAACCCTGTGATGCAAAGCCCTACACAAAATACAAGAAGCAGAAAGACCTAGTTAACACAGATACACAGAGCAAATACAAACAAAAATTCAACAGACCTGCTGGGTATTAAAAAGATAGACCCGTGCCTTAGAAAAGAGAAATGACACAGACACATGCTGCTACTTGTCTGCAATTGCACTTATTAATGCTGCAGTCACACAGGCTTCACTCATCCTCTCACAGTCCCACCACCCTAGCTGCTTTCTGGGGAAGCTGTATGAAATCACCCCATATAGTGCAAATCTTGCATAGAGACTTAGTCAAGCCACCTTTTTCCGAGACTTTGTCCTGTGTACCTGTTTCACACCTGCTGCCTGTAAAGCCAGGGGGACATTTACAAACGTACGAGTTCAAGGCATCCACACAGGTGGCTTGGTTTAAGCAGGGACTGGAGGCACAGTCATTGATGTTCACTTCACAGTTCACTCCTGTGTACCCTGTCACACACAGACACCTACGGAGGGAGAGAGGCACATTTCAAAGGTGACAGCCACCATAGAAAAGAATTCTGGCTACGGGGCCAGATCTGCCAATGAGAATGGTATATAACAATACTGAAAAAAATCAACAGATGATATACTATGGAATTAATGGAGTTTTATATTGGCCATTCCCCTTAAGCATGCTTGTATCCTTTTAGCTGCATAATATCACTTCTAGATAGGGACAATACAATATTTTAATGATGAGAGTTATTCAAGTTTTAAGACAGTCATCTTTATATATAGGGAAAACCAAGCTAGTATAAAGACACCAAAACCTCTAATAAAATCAAGGTGCTTGAAAGGCACCAAAATTTCTGGGGCTTTAGGGAAGAAAGACTTACCAAACACAGAGGTTAACAGCTGGCCCATCTACCTATACAGAGATCTAGGATATGACACTTCCACTGGCATTTGTAGCTTCTGATCTGAATTCAGATACTCTAAATCATAAAATTAAATAGCTACAAGTTTCCACAGGGATTTGTATTTTAACCTCTATAGACTCAACATGTACAGCTATCACTGTCTTTCCAAGCTACAGAAATATAGTGTTACCAGGTACATAATTTGCCATCATATATTATGAGTGAAAAATCAGTGGAAAGCAAGATAAGCCCCTGAAGTTTGGGAAAAGGGATGTCTTTTGGAAGATCAGTGTTAAAACCATGCAGTCCTACCATGCTTACATTTCAAACTGCATATTTTCTTTGTTGTTCTCCTTTGAATTTTTTAAGAGTCACGACACTAGGATATATTTGCCTGTCTTTCAAGATCTCCTTTAGTGCTCATAAAGGGACCACTTATTTTGATCAGGCTGCCAAAATATGCTTACTGAAATCTAAGAAGGCTGAGGCACCTCAACATGTCTGACTTTCCA
>WBND01000599.1:461623-503060 GCA_013398595.1 Tychaedon coryphoeus | reverse complement strand
ATTGTTTTGACAAGGAGATGATTTACACTCATCAAGTTGTGTTTCACATTTCAAGCCTAGAATGCAAAATAAAGGATGGAGAACAGTAAGAAAAAATTCAAAATTCTTCAGAAAAATGGATGCCATGACTACATAATGAAGGAAAACATGATTAATTGCCTGCATTAGCAGACATGCAGGTTTATTATCTTTTAATTAGATTGTGCTTTAACACAGATCTGAGACAAATGTTGTTAGAAGGTGTGATGCACATTGGGCAACAGATTGATCAGCTTCAGAGAGTGGCAATCAAAAGTAACTTCTTGATAACAGCTGAATTTTAAGACATCTCTTTGATTGGAGCAACTGGGTATCTAACACTGAAGACAAGTACAGGCTCCATACAGGTGGAATTAGCTGTCAGGACTGCTTTTGTTAATCATAAATACTGCCAAGTGATAGGATTTTCACATCCACAAATTTCATTAAAAGAAATCCCACTCAAAATCTTTTCTGTGAAACACAACATAATTCAGCAAGGATATGAAGAAGTATCTATTTTCTTATATATTCTAAATATGTGATGAATATTCCAATTAGTAGGCTACACTGAAGTGCTTTGCTCCTTTACACTTCCTTATTTTAAGAGCATGATGAAGCGCTAGCTACTTCACCTGCTTCCCAGCTTTTTACCTGTATATCCAAGTGGGCATATGCAAATATATCCACTCCCCAATTGCTTGCATGTTCCATTGTTGTGGCATGGTTCCAGAAAACACTCATGAAAGACCTGCCAAAGGCACAAATGATACACTTACAGCAAAGCTGGCATACTCAAGTTTTGAACTGTACACACCATTAGTCACTTTGGAAAGATGTGATAAAAAAGTCACCAGCATTAGCTTCTAGTTCCTCCTCTGTCTTCTCAGCATGTTAACCATTTGCAGTTTTTTCCTACTGAAAAATACCACAAATCTGAATATTATTTTAAAATTATATTTTACTTAGCAATATGTCCTCAAAACTGTCTGAGCTAAGATTTGCAGCTTATACTAAGCTATATTTATATGCAAGTTTTCCACTTTGAATCCCTCTACATCAGCTAATCACTTCCTGCTACTGGCAATCAGGTGACCTGGCAGGAAACTTCACCATGTGGCATTACTTCTATTATTCTTGCAAACCTGAATCCATCAAAACCCTTGAGTAAATGGTCAACTGAAAGCATAGGAGATAATTTTTCACCCGCCCCTGTGCAATACAATGGCTCAGGCCAAATTTGTCATGAGTCAGCTTTGCTCCTGTTTACACAATATCCCAAATTCCAACTCAATCAAAGCATTCTTGTCAGGAGTTGCATACTGGGGGTGAAGGGTGGGGTAAGAAGTCAGCTCCAGCAAACACTGTCACTATACTAGTTTCACATGAGGACCTGCCTTTCTTTCAGAGAGGGTACCCACAACAGAAGGGAACTCTGCTTGCCTTCTCTCAAGTGTATTTGTGTTACAATATGTAAACTCAAGATTTTACATCTGAGACTTAGATGTCCGGCACCATTTTCTGGAACTCAGCATATGGAAGACCTCAGATGACTGAACACAGTCAACATACTTTTTCTAGATTGTCTGAACCTCTTCCATGTAGTTTACAAATGTAGCAAGTATTTCATACATCAGGTGAAGGCTTCAAAACCAGAATTTAAGATTGCCAACAGCTGATGCCATTTGCTCTGTTCAATGAAAGTGCTTCTATGATTACAAAGAGTTTGAGTACTCCCCTCTTAACCACTGCTTTCATCTCTTCAGGAAATAAAGTCAGCAAAAGAATTACAGTCAAAAAGGTCTTACTTGTTTACTGCTGCATGAAGTGCTTTTTCTTTCATTTCGAATAACACTAGAAAATAACGCTTGTCCTTACCTGACTGCTGACTTTGTACTGTTTGCTGATATTTTCTGGGAAGGCTGGTACCATCATTATACTTTCCTCAGCTGCTGAAAAAGTAGAGCCAAAACCTAGAAAGTAAAGGTATGAAAGCACTGTTAATAACACTGTGTAGCAAGGTCCCTATTCCATGGGGACATTGTAACTGCATGTTAGTAATGCACCTAAAGATATCCTGAAGAAAGTGAATTTGTGGAAATAAAGAGCAAACTTCAAGTACCCATTACAAAAATATATATTTGTAAGGACATACATTTCTAAAACACATACCTGTCTGTACACATGAAAATATTTCATATGTTTTATATACAGACACATGCATGCATATACATATTAGTGTATATATTTATTTATATTTCTCTCTATAGAATATGTGTATAGTGCACACAGGCAATGTACACACACACTGCATATGTATACTCTGTTTATTGAGCCTTGGCATGTATCAGAGCTAGTCTTAAAAACAGAGGCAACACCAGTAGGCAGAACCAGCTGAGAACTTCACTGCTTGAATTCAAAGTCCTAAATTTGTCCAGAGAGTAAGTGGGATGTTTTCTGTTAAGACTGCTTCTGGCTATTTAGATGCTCCCCTTATTCACTCTATCCAGCAGAGATAATATGGCTTACTTGAACAATCTGTAATGGACCTGGCACCAGTAATGGTTGTTGTTCCATAAAAGGGACAAGACAAGCAGTAGGACTTTCCCAGGTCTGGTTGATAGTAGTCTCTGGGACAAGGGTAGCAAGGTGTCAGACCTGTACGAGAGAATTCGCCTGCAAGACATGGTACTGCAAGAGGAAAAAAACCTTTTTGAGTGACCTGATCTCTAGCACGTCCACCTTATTATCACCATTATTATCACTTTCTCTTCTCCTGTCATAGTCTTTTCTTAGACTTGAAAGAAACAGGATGAAATCTACCAGGAACTCACTACTCTACGAAATACCAATTTAAAATCTTCTGTGAGATGCCACGCTGTTCTCAAAGGATTATGGAAACATCTGGAAAGTATTTCATTTTACTACTTTTGCTGCTTTGGCAGCAGTTTTTAACTGGAACTTCCTTTCTATCTCTCACACCTTTGTTTTTGGTTGGGTTTTTTTAGTTTAGTTTCTTTGGTTTGTTTTAGTTGTTGGTTTTTTTTCCCCTTCAAGAACAGGTAAGGACAAAGACAAGACTGTTTTGCACCATGAGCCCTTACAGACTATTTTTCTGAGAATTCTTCTGGCAAAGCTTGCCAAAGACAAATGAGGTGAATTTCTCCAAACAAATTACTGAGCAAACTGTTAAAATTCAGAATTTTTGTACAGAAAACAAAGAAGAAATAACAGTGACAATTCCCTTTCTCTTCTGTAAGGAAAAAGATTTTATTTTCATGTACCCATCACATATCTCGTTTCATTTCTCATTATATAAGAATCAGAAGGAGGGTAATTGGTAACAGGAAATGATCTGTCATTTCGCTGGGAAATATTCCTTGGTCTACACCTAACCAGAAGAGGAATTCAGTCTCAGGTAGACGAACTGGATTACATTAGCTGATGTTTAAACAACAATTCAGATATTTTTAATATTTAGTTTAGAAAAAAATCATTACCCTTTTTGTAACAAACCTCCACAAGCTGAGACATCCACTGCACCTCTTTTTACTGTTGATGTATTTTCTGGACAAGAGATGCAATTTCTGGATCCAAATGATGGTTGATATGTTCCAAGTGGACATGTTTCACACGTCTCAAGACCATTAGGTGAATATGTTCCCTGCTTGCACTGAGCTATAAGGCAAAAGAGTTCAGAAAGATTAAGCAATGTCCAACAGGAAATATGACTCCTGATCTCTGACAATAATGTTGAAATCACAATACACATCACAAGGAATTTTATTTCTTGAGCATACTCTACTCTGAAGGACTTCATGGGTACAGAGAGTGAATGTAGTAAGGTGCTTACAGAGCAATTGTGAATTATTAACCAGTGAATTCTCTCCAATCAGCTTCACAGATGATTTACTAAAACTCAGTTACTCATTTTGATCAACAAAAGTAATGGCAATAAAGCCCATAAAAATTGAATCAAACTAGCTATTTCCTTTTCAGAAGAAATCATGAATACGTAGTGGTTCTGTGCTGTTCAATGACTCAGCTCTGTAGGGTAGGATGGAGAGAGCATGGCAAGGATGACAATGGATTTATTTTAAGTGTATTAGTGTCTGAAAAATGCAATCACAGAAATGAAACACAGAAATTAGAGACAGAAATTAACCCAACCATCAAAGGCCAACTCTTCTCAAAACCTCTGCCTGGGCACCCTGCATGCTAGAACAGAGATGAAAACTTAGGTATTTCCCTATGGATATGCATTAAGGTGCAATTAGGACTGCTTCTCATTTCACAAGCTAGTTTCAGTCCAGTACTTCCACCATGGGGTCTAAAGGGATGTCACCAAGAATTCAGAAGTGTCTGTCCAAATAAGACAAAAGTTCTTACCTTTGCACTCGGAGATGCTTCTAGAGTGTAGATACTCAGTATAGCTACCAGATGGACAACTTTTGCATTCCAGCTGCCCTTCCTCATCTTGATAGGATCCAGTCCAGCAGCTTTCACAGGTAAGATGCTCCAGGGAGTAATAGGTACCCAAAGGGCAATTGACTGTAATGTAATGTTGGAAATCTAAGTTTCCCTCAGAGTGAAAAATCATACATACCTCTCTTCCCCTGGCGTTGCCATTTAGTCAAACAATCTTTTCAACATTTTTATGAAATGTGACTCTGTTCCTCAGCAGATAGGGTATCTCTCTGGAACACCGCAAAGATTTAACTATGCACAAGAAATGGAATCCAATTCCCCATCTTAGCTACACATCATCCACAGGACTAACAGGGTTAAAAGACTGCATACCAAGCACTGTTTTCTCTGTATGGCCAAGCATGGATATGCCTGATTCCCCCTGGGAGTAGAATCTTGGGTACAAAGCATCCCTTTTCCACAGGCCTTGGTTAGGAACATAAACATCCTCTGGAAGTCAAACTGTGCAAAGCATTTTTGCAGTTTATTGTTATGGGAGACCACAAGCACTGGGCTGTGTCAAATCATAACCCTCTGCAAACATCCTCTAAAATCCTGTTTTGCAAAAGGATTTTAAATACACATAAGAAACAAGTCATCTGGCTTACCACACATTCTCCCTCTCAGCACAGAACCAGGCCTGCAGAAAAGAAAGGCCTTCTCGGTCTCCAGTGAGTTGGTGTCAGCTACAACGAGCTCAGATGCAAACTGAAAAGAATACATAGGCTCCTTATTGAGAGTTCTGTTCAGCCTGTTTGTGATCGTTTCCAGAGTTTTAAGGAGCCGTCTCTGGTTTTCCAGTTCCAATGTATCATTCCTCTCATCAGGCAGTGGCACGCTAGCTGGAATATAAACAGCAAACACAAAAAACACGAAGATTTTGCAGTCAGCACTTCCAGCATACTCTGGAATTTATCAAGAGTGCAACACTCAAGCTTGTCAGTGGAAAGTGAAAAGGAGGCCATGTAGCACAAAGGAGCACAAAGCTCTCCATGAACACAAGCTGTGATCTTTCCCTCACGAAGAAATCTGTGATGAAATGGGACTACCATGAATGTGTCCAGAGAACTGCCATCTGCATCCTCACCAGGCTTCTGTGAGCTGAAGAAATTCTACTGAAAGTATTAGAGACACAGTTTTGGAAAAGAAGAAAGCAGAGAAGTTTAGAAGAAGAGACAAGTTTGACTTGTCTCACCTGTGATGTTAAATATTAACTTGATTTTTTGGTCAGTCATTGGAACATTCAGCTTATGCCTTTTCACCCGAGCAGGTGCTGCTTTTACAGAGGCAGAGAGATGCTTGGATAAGTCTTCTCCTTGCACTGCATCAACAAAATCACCATAGGAATAATCCAGGTGGTTTGCTGCTCCCCAGCCAGCAGGTCCTGTGGAACATTAAGAAAAAAACAAATAGAAAACATCATGTGGAAAATAAGCACCCATACTTAATTAGAAAATACAACTCCAGTATAATCTGTTTGAAGCTCCAGATGATATGTGTTGACTTAGACTCTGTACAAGTGGCTACCGTACCTGCATTTTTACTAATCAAAAATCTTACTCCTAACTGATATCCTAGACGTCCTGAGTCTGATGAAATTAGTCAAAGCTTTAAAGAACTAGTAATAAAAGTTACATGTTGCAATTCTTTCTCTTCCTCTGTCTTGCATGAACCTGCACCCTCACCTGCCAGCAACTTCTTCAACAATTCCATATGGCCTTTGGGTCCATTTTGTGCTTACTTACTTAGAGACACCATAGCCTATGCCATGTCTACGCTGCATCTTCTAACAACTCCTGAACAGTTCTAATGTTGTCTGACCTCTCAGAAAAGGCACCACCTTATGCCTGTATTACCCCCTGACAGTAATTTCTTGTTACACACAGTGAGTCAAATTTACCCTTGTCTAATGTCCTCCATTACTCTAACATGATTTCAACCAAAATATTTTCTGTACATAATCTACTTTTTCATGACTACTAAATCTAGAGGGATGTGGTCTATTTAATTGATCTAGAATATTTTGTAGAAGACATGAAGATAGAAACAAAAAATTGCCAATTTTCTGTTGGCATCACCAAGATTATGTTTTGTTTACAGTGGTAACTAGGAAGTTAACAAATTAACTCCACAGTTTAATATCATATGGGTGTTTCATAACTAATTTTTTAAACTGCTGTCTCTTACACCTTGAGGAGAGTTCTCCTCTCCCACTTTCATAGCGTAAAAACTCCTGAAAAACAGCAACAAGGTTATTCTGGTAAGAGATTGACATGAACAGAATAGAATAGGATGCTATGTTCCATGTAACACTGTTTTTTCCACATGCCTTTACAGATTAGTTCCAGCTGTCATCAGCATTCATCCTTACCCTGATGACAAATGCAAACTGAACATCCAGACCTGCCCTGCGTCTGAGCACAAACAAATGCTCTCAGAGTGAAGCATTATAAAAGGTGAGCACAAGTAGGAAGTTTTGCCAAGTAACTCCACTATAAATCTGTAAAAGAGACACAGTCCTATGACAGATTCTGATGTGGATCTGCCAAAATGCCTCCTGCTAAGAGAGGTAATGTAAGTTACCCACTTTCAGCTTTTCTGCTCTCAGCACTCCTATGGGACTCAGAAGGCCAAGAATAACAGCAGAACAACATGGACATTAAGTTGGACTGAAAACGACAATTTCCTTACTCTGGCAAAAACCAAAGTGGGAGCAACAACTAGGATGGTTATGGCTTTCACTCTGACATAGCCACAGTCATGGTGCAAAGTCTGTCCTTGCATGCAGGAAGTATTTTCACAGCAAATGGACCAACTTAAGTGCCTATAGCTTCAGACAGGAGGATTCTGTGCAGATCTCACTTGGCATCACAGACGCTCCTCATTTTCTTAACAATCTCCAAATCTATTTATTGTAGTTTCTCAATATTTGGTTCTAAATTTTATGTTGTAAAGAAGTTCCTATTTTCTAGGCTAACCAAGCAGATTTCTAGGACTCTGAGTGTGTGTGTGTGTGCGCTTTTTTTCCCTTCCATAAGGCAGCCCAGAAATTTCTCCTCCACACTATATAGAAAGCAGCACTGATACAAGACATCAAAGAGTTCAACAATATTCTTATATTAAATAAATAAATAAAAATAATAAAAAATAATAATAATAACAATAATAATATTTTAAAACCTATAATGTAATTGCTTATCACCATATGAATACCATAGCTACTTAAAAAAAAAAAATCTCACTAAAGACATCGTATCAGGAATCACGCTATTTAAAACCTGGATGGCTAAGAATCAATATGAAATGGAATCAATAATTACCAATGGCAAATCCGTTTTCATAATCATAATTATATTCCAAGCAGTGTTTCTGTGTCTGATCTTCCAATCTGCAGTCAATATCATCAACATCATTACAGAATGATGGGACCTTTCAACATAAAGAAGAGTAACTTTAAAAACATAAAACTACAGAGCTCTCTCCCCTGACTTATAAAACCTTCTAATTACTATGTAAAGTACTGCTTCTGCCAGTGATACTAGATTTCCCCTTTCATGTCTCTTATAACCCTGGCAAGGTCTGCTAGAAGATGTATGTTATATTGATACAACTTGGAAATAAGAAATCAACTTGCAATCGAGTACAATCTCTTCACCATAGAAGATTTTTTTTTAAGAGAAGATGCCAATTCATTACTCTTACAATTAACCACTCTTGCACACCAAATCCCAGAATACAGAAATAAATTGAGGCATTTTTCTCCCTGCTGTTTTTTTCCAGCTGTTACTTGGAATTTTGTCAGGCTTACAACAATGCTGCCACTTTTTTCTAGCTTTAAAACCTTACCCCTTCATATCCACCTCTCCCTACCCATGGAAAGGGACCAAAAGATCTCAGAAGAGAGGGGGAAAAAAATCTCAGGAGGACAGAAATCACATGTCCAAAATCATGTCACAAATCACACAACAAAAAACTCATCAGAAACCTTTCTGGTACCGTTTATCTTTTTCCCTCCACAAAAACAATGGAGATTAATTACATAAGAATAGATGAATGCATGATTTTTGATAAAGTATGCATTTTTTGCTTTTTCCTGAAAGGTTTCAAGCAAATTAGGCCATAGGCCATGTTTTGAAATGGTATTGTTTTGTCTATATCAACTTCCATTTGAAAGATGCTCCTGCCCATTCATTCCCACTTTTCACATCTCTGGTAGAGTTTCAAATTCTTGGGAATAGGAATAAGCATACTCAGAACAGCCTTTCTGAATGTTTTTCCAGATCATAGCATTTTGATGTAATTGCTTGGAAAGGTCACTACCCATTTTTTCTTATTATCTTTTACTTGCCAATAGGAAAGGTCCAAGCACAGGAACCTGGTGGTACCAGGGAAAGAAACAGAAATAAAACCAGTCAAGACTTCTCTACTGGAAAGAACAAACCTGAATCAAGGCAAATGAGTAAGAGATATTTATGTCCAAGTGTTAGACACTGCCTGTCAGACACATCCAACCTCCAAAAATAGCACTGAGGGGACAATTGACTGGGGGCTTCAAAAACAGGTTCTCTTTGGACACTTGCATAAATTCTGTCCCATACAAGTCCACACTGAAGACTAAACTGAATCACATTAAAATGCCAGTGAATGATCTTTGTTTTTAAAAATACCTGGTGGCCCTCTGAAAAAGCACAGATTTAACTTATGGGCTTCTGCTGTCAATTTCCTTGTACAAAACTAGCTTTTTGGAAAAAGTAACAATATTTTTCAAGAAGTATGTAAAGGGAAGGAGGATTTACTAACCTACCATTTTACCAAGTGCACTCTGAAATGCGTCAGTAAAGCTGTTTAGAAGATTGTTGTCATCACATCGTGTTGCTTTGTAGAGCATTTCAAAGGATTTAAATCCATGGTTTGCAAAACGATTTACTGAAAAATGTTGGAAAAATAAATTTTTACTGATCAATGCAAGAGTTTCAGAACTATAATCAAGATAATTTGGCTAAAACTGAAATACAAGAAGGTAAGAAGCACAGTCTTTGAATCAGCAATCCAAATGAATCACATCTCAGTCAATGATATGACCCTTTGGCAGGCACGAAATTTACTGGAAAAGTTAAAAGAAATTAAATCCAGGTCATTTTTTTATTTGAACATTTTCTTAATGGAGCAAACCTAAGAACTGTTAACTAGACTCCATGCTAACTTCTAAGAGGAAAGCAATAAATATAAAAATCTTATTAGTAATGCTGCTAGATTAATATAAAAATTCGTATCCAGAAATTAAGCAAAGTTCAGAAGTGTCAAAGTTACGGATTTTAAACTGGTAGCTCTGAAACATAACTCTCGTTTGTTCATAGCTGAAACACTGATCTTTTATTGCTCAAACCAAGAAACTAACTGTAATGGAGGTGGATGCAATATGGCACCACGACTGGCTTCAAACATAGTTCTAATACATTTTATAATAAAAATGGCACCAAATGTGGAAAATTCTACCACTGACATTTTGCATGTGTCCCTCTCAAAGAAAACATGTAAACTTTTCTAATCTGGTGGTAATTAGATATGTAAGCACAGCACACAGAGCATTTCAATCAGTAAGTTCCAAAGACTGTTGTATTCCTATTAAAAAGACACTGATAGTGCTTGTTAGCAAACTGTTTCAATTAACCTCTTTACTTTGCCATCTTTGCTATTTTGATTCCTGGGACCACTATTTTTGTGGCTTAGAGAGCTTCTGAAATAATATATACAGATTTCCAAGGATTATTTCACAATATTTCTAATAATTCAGAGGCAGAGGACAGAGAATATTTGTTATAAATAAATAGAAGTCAGATTTTCTAAAACATTTTCATTTGCTTTCTCATTAAATACAGTGTTTCATGAGCTGCAGATTCATTTGAGTAACAGCAAGACTCACAAGAGCAACTAGGCCACTCAGGAGAATAAGGTGGCCTCCAGAGGCCATCATCATATGCACAATAGTAGTTTTCACTTGATCCTTCTGAAAAGCTGTAACCCTCTGCGCAGTGCAACGTGCAATTAACTCCTGCTTCATCTGATGTGCATATAAAGTCACCATTCACAGGGTCAAAGGAAACTTCACAGGGAGAACCTATGAAAAATACAAAGATTTATATATTGATTAATGTGGTGAAATAAGCGCTCCTTCATGAAAACAGCTCTGATAGGATTTCCAAAATACCTAGTATTGACTTGATCTTGCCTGTGTTGAAGTTTGTGGAAGTATTATTTGCTATACCCATAAAGTCAGGATCAGGCTACTGCTAAATAGTTCTCAAATTCTGCCATTGCAATTGAAAACCAGAAACATGAAGACTTAAAAAAAAGTTATACATATGAAAAACTATTTATGGAAGTAATATAAAATATCAATCTAAATTTTCCCATGAATTTTATACAATGAATTCTAGTAAAACACCTTGAATTCTGAAACTAAATATTATCCATTCTGCACCATCACAAAACATATGAATTCGTTAGAATCATTTTAGGATAACCTCATAATCTCAGTTATGATTCATTTTTCAGGCCAACTGTGAAGTCGTGAATGTTTGTAAATACTACAACACAAACAGTGAACCACAAAAAGTCTGAGGTTGTATAGACCTGGATACAATGCCAGTTCTAAGCACTGGCTGGTTCTTGAAAAGATTTAGAGTAAATCAGAGACTAGCACATTCATTTGTGACTTACCTTTCCTGAAAACTAGAACCAAAATTCCACTTGCATGATTTTAAATTCTGTCTTGACAAACAGATATTTTTTATACAGATGTGCAACTGAGACATAGAAAGTAGAAAGCAGATATGAAGCAGATTTTTCATTTTTAAGAATTTATCTGCAAAATTATTGTTTGGATTTTTAATGAGAAAGTGAACTGTGGGGAAGAGATGTCTATGCAATAAACAAAATGCAGCAGTATATCTATAGGTATATGCATATCCCAAAATCTAAAGAGTGTTTTATTATCTACTGTAGTATTTGCATGTAACTAGAGAAAAATTGGCAGAAAGTTTTCCTTTTAACTGCGGATTTGAAGCAAGATTTGAGTAACACCTATAAATACATTTCACATGGTATTACAAAAGCTCTATGTTTTTTGGCTTAATAAATCATAATTTCAATGCCTTTATATGTAATTTGAATTCATTGAACCAAATCACTGCAGTGCTGCTTCAGTCAAAAACATTTTTTCTGTTGGCACTAGCAAATATTTTGACTGCCTTCAAGTTATCTCAGTATAAAATGGCAATAACTAAATGAGGAGGTGGAGCAATCTCACATTCTTTATGACATTCAGTTAAAGCAATGCCAGATCTTGGCCAGAATTTGAAGACAACATACCTTTGATGACAATGTGGATCTCACATGTCCTATTATTGCCAGAAGGATCCACAGCAGTGTACTGGACTGTTGTCTCTCCTTTGGGAAAGAGATCTCCAGGTGCATGACTCCTAGTGACAGTCAGTGGACCACCTAGAAGAGTTAAAAGACTGTGTAAAGCATTGGTGAGTGAAAGAGTGTTGCTCATACCCAACCTTGACAAATCTTTGCTTTTTGAGGGGAAAAAAACCCTTAAAATCCCACAAACTTCAGCAAGTCTTGCTTTGATCTGAAAAAGGAGCAGGAAGTCTTTCGTCATGCTTTTGATAGAAGTTCTGAGATAAATATGAAATGGGCCATGTTTGGATGTCTCTTTTCCCCAGTCCTGCCCCATCAGCAGCCTTGTAGCCATGAATGTTTGGTAGGTGGAGGAAAACCCTACTTAACAGCTCTCCTGTCCTGGAGAGAGCTGAATGGTGAATGCGTGTCTAAGAAATGAGTATTTACTCAAAGCAAAAAATCCTCCACACCTACCTCACTGTGAAATTTAATTCCATGTCAGTGTTCTAGCTCTTTCCTGGTGAGATTTATTTAAGTAGAATTTACAAAACTAGGCTGTGATTCCTGTGTGTTCATCACTGTCACATGTATGTTTTGGGGAGTACCATCTCACCTGAATTATCTGAAAATTCTGGTTCTTCCCATGTCGCTGGGTAGTCATTCTCTGCTTGAATGGGTGGTGGAGATCTGCATCTGTCAACTACAGGAGGTTCTGCATCTGCAGAATTTGAAAGGATGGCATGACATTAGCTTACAAAAGTACTGCCACACTCAGATAGCATCTATAACCAGAACAGCAGCTTTAAGTTCATTTTGGAAGATACAACAAAGGTGCACACTTGGAAGTTGCTGCAATTGGAAGATGCTGAGTGAATGGATAAGAGTAATTATTCTGCTGAACTCATGGTTTCTGCAGTGTTTGTCTTCAACAGAGCAAACTTCGGACTATCTGCAGGACTCCTGAATAACACAACTGTCTGACAGAAATATTGGAATAATGATCTGCTTCAGTAATATGTGTGAACTTTGGAAATTTTGTTGGAGTCTTTCAAGATTTAAATAGAGATTTATGATGAAGGTAATAACTGACAACAAAATAAAGATTTAATAAACCAGTGTGAGGAGAAATCTTAACAGTCAGAAAGAACAGCAGAATAAAGTACACCCCAAACTGAACATGCAAGTTGTGACTGCACACATGCAAAGCCTTTGTGGAGATGGCAATACTCCTGGGCTTACAACTACACACATAAAGGCCACACTGACTCACAATCTCTTTCTGCACAAATAAGAAGGTTTCAGCCGTGACAGACAGCCTTCCCAGTGATTTTTACCAGCACTTACCAATAACCTTGACACTGAATGTGCACCTTGCTTCATTGCCTGACTTATCAGTTGCTGTGTAAGTAATGTCAACTTCGCCAATTGGGAGAAGAAACGGTGGAATGAAAGCTGGGGTAACATGAACTGAGACCTGTTATAGGAAAACACTCATTAATTAAAAGCCAAAGCTGGTTACTAATCATTATATTTTTATTTCAAAAAGTGGACAGGATAGTATCCTGCAATGTCAATCCTGTTCATGCTGAATGCAAATAGCCTCTTTGAGTAATGAGGACTTTACAAGAGTGCTCTATGTCCCTTCTTAAGTCTGCCTTCCTTATAGCAACAGGGATCCCTAGTCAGGATCTGGACCCTGACCTGGTGCAGATTACAGCACTATGCATTAAGCAAATTCCATACTGACCCTTGTTTGTCAAATGGGACTGAAGGCACATTATGCCAGCTTAGAACCTTTTTGTCTGCTGACAGTTCTCCAGCTGCAAGGGCAGCAGACATTGGGGGGGGGTGGAGCAGGCAGCTATGGGGTATAAGTACTTACATATACAGTTTTAATCTATGTATATGAGTCAATAGCCCACAGATGCTTCAGTATGGCACTTGGGTTCTACAGTTCAATGAACGACCCTGTGTCAGCAGAGCTGCAGCACTTGACCATAGCTATGCCACAGAAAATAATGAACTTAAATCCCTTTTAGCGGGAGAGCTCAGTTTCCTAAATAGCTCAGTGCAAAAAACTCCTGCATCAAAGGCATACACAGATCACTGTTCCTCTGCTGACTCCTGATAAAGCATTCAGTTGCTGTAACTCGATTACGGCTGAGCCTGAAGGGAATGCTGGTTTTTACGAAACAGCTCTGGAGAAAGTTTTCCGGATAACTCAGTTTCCAGACCCCCCTGACATGCATAGTAGCCAATGGCCACACTTCTGAACCTTGCAAAGGAAAATCAGATTTATCTTTCTCACTCAGGAAGCTGAAATTAGTTTTTACTTATCACAGCATGTACTTGTTAGCTGTTTTGATTAATGAACTAGTTTACTTCCTTCTGAGACAAGTTTATTAAATTTCTTCACATTCTAAGTGCTCATTTTTAAAGCAGCTGTCTTCACATTATAAACAAGAGCACATTCTTTCTTTTGACCACATAAATATGAGGTTTTATGCACTGAAACTCCATGCAGTGTTCTGTGACTGTGTAACTCTAAGCAAGACAGAAAATGCTGAATTCTCAATATACAAACTTTTTAGGAGCTTTTTCTTCTACTTCTGCTTATCAGAAGAAAGAAATTCTAGTAGATCATAAAATTAATTGAAATCAGAAAGACTGCCTCCAGTTAAAGAGATACAGATTTTGACTTGCCTCTTCACCAGAGTTATCCTCAGCTGTTGGTACCTGCCAGCTGATATTAGCAGAGTTATGATGTTCCAGAGTCACAGTCTCAATATTGTCTGGGCAGTGAATCTGAGGTGCTTCAATATCTAAACCAGAAAAAGACAATCTATATGCAGTATTACAGAAGGAAAAGCTTATAACCATTTTTTTTTGGTACTGCCTGGAATACAAATGTATGTATTTTTGTAAACTTCCTGTCTCTACCCCACTGTAATTCTTGCCTAGAGATTAGTAAATGAATAGTAAATTCTCCTGAGAAAAGGACTGATTTTTGCTGTATTTTTTGTTTATCACTGCGCACAGTGATATTCTGGCTTCTACATAGAACCAAACCCCATGTAATAAATAAGAATAAATTTGCTTCTTTTAGTACCCATCCCTTCCTTCTCAATCCTTTACCTGTCCAGACACAGACATATACAGATGAAAACAATTGTTTATGGTAGCCAGTAATGAAAAAAACCTGAAAGTAGTTGTGATGTGATATAGATACTATGAACAAGACAATAGTGACTCAAATCCTCTGGAGCATGCTGTGGAACTGACTTAAAAGTAAATTCAGGCAGCAGTTGCTGGAAATGTTCCTGAATAAACTCCTGTTACAAGGTATTATGTAGGACAAATGGAGTCTTCTTGTGGCATGTGACAACACCAGATGGTTCCAGAGGACTGGTGGTACAATACGGGCAACATCACCACCACCATCTACACCTCAAGTTTCTCTGATAAACTTCAACTATTTCTTCAGTTCCCTGGCACAGGGCCTCCCAAAACATTTGTGGTCAGGTTATTTTATAGCTGTAGTGCTTGATAAATGGTCTCTAGAATCCTAAGACAAGGACACATCTGGCTCTGAACTCATCTATGCCCAAGAGGCTTTAAAACAACCCAGAACTGATATCACTTATGTTTTTATTATGAAATAGTTCCAGTAAAAACATAACTCGGGCAATTAAATTACAAAATTAAGAATGCAAAGCAATAAATACATGTGATTTTGCCTTCCTTTGAACTCATTCAAATAAAAATTTTATTAAAAATGCACTCTTATAAATAACTACCACTTATGGCTCATACTCCCTTGACCACAGCCTCCAGGCTGGGGCAAATTCCACTTAAAAGTGAAATTCTCTGAAAAGGCTAATAATAAATAAGTCAGAAAGAAAATGGCTCTTTTGAACTGGCCAAATATGTTGGCAGCAAAATAGAGAAAGACAATAACAGGAATAAAAGCAATTGAAATACAACTGCTCATTTTTACTCAAAAAGAATAAGCTTCAGTTTCTCAGTGCCTCCTACATTAGGGATTTATGCACTGGTAATATCTAAAAGCTTGAACCTAAGCCACGCTGTTTTATCTTGATCTAAACACTTCTGCTTGTGCTGGGATCCCATCAAATATTAAACTGTGGTTTGCCCAGGTTTACCCAAGAAATTCAGAAAAACAATGTGGTTCATCACAAAATGGGAAACAGTATGTTTAAAGAGAGAGACAAAATCTTCCTGGCCTGTACAGGGAAAAAAGTCTCAGTTTCTGTAGTGACCTGGCATGACGACTGCTCTAAGTGTTTTCTGTACTGTTCCACCGCCCAGTGGCTGGCAAGGGCCCCAGTTTGGGGGAAAAGAAATAATTCTCAGAGCACAATAGTCCACAAAGAGGTGAAGAGCATAGTCCCAGACAAACTCCTGCTTTTATCCTACTATAATCCAAAGCCAGATCCTTTCCAGTCCAGTTATGCATGTTTGTAGGGAAGTAAACAACCTAACATTTCTAGAAGAGGTGGGTAAATATGGCAGAGACATACTGAAATGCATGCCACCATCCTCTGCCCAACTTTACACTCTGTGTCAGCCAATACACTTGGTGTTAGTGAATTTTGGCCTTAATTCTTGTGCACTGTTGCTTGGGGCATGTCAACAGCAATGCCACTCAAAGACAACTAAACTGAGCATTTTTCTTTAGTCTGTCTATCAGCCAGGGTTTACACAGCATTTACAGCTCTGGTCTGACTACAGGGTTTACATAAACTTGAGATAAACCAGTAATGATAGTTTTACCATTATTATTTTATTAGAAGCGTGGAGTCCACTTTGAATACCTTTAAGCTATGAGTTTTCACCTCCACTTTGAAATTTCAAATTTACCTGCATATCAGGCCATTGAGCAGGCAGCTTCCTAACAACTGAGAGATGGAACCCAGGAGAGGAACTTGAGGATGAGCACTACAAGATGACACTCAAGGAACCTCTGAACTCCACATTTTTATTATAATCTGCAAGTAAATCTGGCAGGCAAGGTGTAAAGGTACAGGCAATACTTCTTACACATTGTTTAAGTTGTGCTTTCCCCAGCTCAAGCCTGTCCTCACTCAGTTATTTGCTGTGTGCTTCCCTTCACTTCTGCACTCATGTATACACGGACATTATTTTGTGCTGGTCTCTACCTTTACACAGAGCCTCCTGGATGTTTGCACTCCATCTCCCAAATGAAATGCACCTTATTTCTTCTCTAGCTCCAGACAAGATGAATCCTTGGGGACAGCTCAGCTGGCACACAGTCCCAGAAATGGCAGGCTCCAGCCCACATCTGGGAGGGAGAACTGTCACACCTGCTGGTTTCTGGAGGATGGGACAACGCTTTTCTGCAAGAGAGCAGTAGAACAAGACTTATAACTGACATACACAAAGCACACATTCAAAAAAATCTGCAAATAAAGTCATATGGAAAACCAATGGGAGCAAAAAATACACAGTATTTTCAAGAGTCTGTAGGGGTATGAGTGCACCAAATCATTACAATCTGATGGAACTTTGCTACTTTCAGTTCTCACTGAAGTAAACCGCAGCCAGTTTATCAGGTCTTCTGTTTTCTCACTTATGCTCTTCTCTGAAACAGAAACATGGTAATTTTCATGCAGAACCACTATATCCCACTCTCTAGAATTGCCTTTTTTTTTCTTCCTCTTTTTTTCCTTACAACTTCACCTTTCATGGTTGCTTTGCAGTTGAGTTTGCTTGCTTCTATGAAAACTAGACCATAGCAGGAGAGAGGAATAGAAGAGGTTTCTGTAGCTTTCTACATCTTCTGTACTCTGTCTTGAAAAAAGAAAGGGAGAAGAAGGAGAATACTCTCCATGAACTCTTTATAAGTTAGGGATATGACACATGATTTTCCTTACTGCATTCCAAGCCAAATGAAATTTGACTTGGTCTTGTCTGTGTTCAAAACAGCTGGAAAGACTCAGGGTGACCATAGGAAGCAGCTGAGCTCTGTAAAACCAGAAAGGGTTGATGGTTGCTTAAAGGTTTAAAATGGAAGTTTTGAACTATTTTATTACTAGGGTTTACTACAAATCCTGAATTTCCACTAGTATCAGAGCAAAAACCATGATGTATTTAAACAGGTTCACGAAAGCGTTGTTTCATTCTTAAGCTGTTGTTTATAGGAATGTTATTTCTTACTTTAAATATGGAGACACGAACAAAGAAGGCAGAAAGGGGTATCTCATGAATGTGGTTTGTACACTTTCAGTACTGCTTCTTACAACAGATAGTAGGCAAGCACAAAAGAAAAATGCTTCCTTATTCAGAGCTGATGAGAAGACTCGTAACTTTATAACTTGTCAGCGTAGAAATCAGACAGGTCTTTATACCAAGAGAGCAGAAAAACCAACCCAACCCAGCTACACAGAAGGAAAGGTCTACTGAGCTCTTAGCAATGGTTTAATGACAGAAAAGTGCTTCACATTCTTTTCTCTCCTCTCCTCTCCTTTCCCAAAACACCAGCAAGTAACTGAAAACTGATTTTTACGAATAAAATAATTTAAAGACTCTAAGCATTCTGTGTATTTCCTGAAACTTAAACCCTCAATGCTGAAATGTTTAAAAGCCCAAGCAATTAATAACTGCACTTCATTTCAATGCGACACACAGGTCACAAACACTTCTAACACTTTTGTATAGTTCAGCTATATACTGTTGGCTCTGCAAAGTGGGACAAATCCATCAGGAAAAAAAAACCCAAACCCAAAGCTTTGGTTGCTCACCACTTGAAGGTAACTGACAGATAGCAAAAAGAACACAAATTCAAAAAACAGTATTTGTAGAGGCATTAAAATGTGTATTACTCTGGGAACAAGTAGAGAAACTGTGAAACATGCAAGCATGAAAAGCAGCTCTCTGGGAAGCAAAAACAGCTGGGCCTCTTGCTTGAGACACATCCAGCTATACTAGAAAAACCCAAGTACAGCACAATCCTGAAATGTCTGACAAAAATCAGGATAAAATTTGGTGTATCTAGCACAAGGGAATTTCCTTTACGGAAGACAGGTTTTTACCAGGAAGTGCAACTGTAATAGTGTTGCTTAGGTTTATTTAACTGTTCTCAACTCCAGAATTTGATCAAGCTGATCCAAAAGTCTGGAATTCATTAAGGGTGGAGGGATATCCATGACATTAGTCATATTGATATGGAATTAATATAGAAGAAGTATTTCTAAGGAGACACTAGAATCTGCTTTCACATGCAACCCGTGATGAAACACAGCACTGTACTATAATTCTCAACATCAAAAGGAACTTGACAAATAAGAAGATTACAAAGCAAATCATGCCTCCTTCCTTCAATCCCTTTGCCAAGAGTGTTTCAGGAAAAAAAACTGATTGCCAGCTGCAATCAGAAGTGTGAACTAGTAATTCTTTAAACGCTAGATGGCATCAACACCCTGGGTGTCATTTGTATTTTTTCTTCACTAAACCTTGAACAAAGAAAGGAGAAAAGCATCTTGCAAAATGTATTCATTTTGAAGTGATTGATATTAAACTTTCTTCAATGGGTAGGAAACACAAGAACACGACTATGGAGCTCTCCTGGTTTTGTTTGTTTTCCCCTCAAACTCGACAAATGACAAAGTTTCCCTTTTCAGCAGATATCTTGTTTGTCAGCCACCTATAAAATATATGTAGCCTCCTCAGGAGCAGCTCATTGATAACAACACCTTAAACGAAAAAGACAAAAATTTAAACATGTAACATCCAGACTTGCATTACCTCCCAGTCTCTTGGAAAGAGATGCATGACAACAGACCTCACAGAAGTGAATGTAAACAATCCAGGTAATGTTATGGTACAGTGTCAGTTATGGTTACACGTGGCTGAGGTACAGCCTCAGTGGGCAAACTTTGCACTGATGAGCAATCAAACTGAAAGGCATTCAGAAAACCAGCTAGAGGATACCTCGAGGTCCAAGAAATCTGTTTCAAGGTAACAGACTGAAGACAACTCCATTTCAGTTTTCTAACAGAAGGATATGAAATTAATAAATTATCAATTGCAAATGCCTAAATACAGCAGGATGTGCAGTACCTTTTGTATAGCAGACTGTAAATAATATTTAGGAGCTATTTGGACTAAAAATAAACAGACAATACCTCCATGACAATGATCATCATTCAGAAAATGGGTACAAAGGGTAGCTTCAACCTTCAAGAGGAGGATATGATATCAGTGGCCTGATTTACACCTTACCCTGAATTAAACTCCACATGTTTATATTGAATCTTGAAGCTTTTTCTAAACACCAGTCACAAGAAGCAGCAAGAGATGCTTCACTCTTAGCTAACACTCTTTCCTTTCTGACAATCAAAGGTAACTTTCTCACTATATTTTTCAGACTGAGCAAAAATAAGATATTGCCACGGGTAATCCAGGAATGGAGGCAATATTGCATGGTGTGAAGAAATCTTCTGATAGAGTAGAGCTGGATTTTTTAATTAAAATGCTAAGCTAGGAAGGATGAATTCAACTGATGAATATGGTTAATCTTCTAATTATAATATTCCAATCGGATTTCAGGGTCCCTTCCTTTTGAAGTTAATTGAAGTTTGCCAGTGATTTTAACAGAAGAAAGATTAGGATCTCTTAGCAAACTGTCTTGCTAAATTATTTCTTGTGGATTATCTTCATAATTTCATAGAATGTACTTACAGTTAGAAATTTATGCTTGTCTCACACAAAGTCCACATTTTTAAGAATGTAATAAAACAGTAAAGAAATACGAAATAGCCAGAGGTTCAAATGAAGTCACCCTACTGGCACTGCATTTACTGGATCCAGGTGTCATAGTCTTCACCCTGACTTTGGTCAGCACTGGATCAACTTCTGTATTGCTGGACTTAGACTTGTAATTTTTTTTCTTCAGTCTATGCTTGGAAGCATTTCAACTGCATTTCATCATCTTACTTTTCAAAGTTAATTCAATACCTGTCACTAGCCCTAAGTAGACAATTCGGAAAGACACAGTCCTTTATTTTTGGAACAGTAGTACATGCCTAGCTATCTCTGCATAGCTGGTGAATACTGACTCAGAGGTGCTTAGTTCCTAACCTGTGTAAACTCTTATTTCCTTGCTGTGAGTCCAGCAATAGTGACAACTGCTGCACTTTTAGTCAGCACTCACAGCACCTGACTAACATAAGCTAGTCCTTGCAGTCAACTTTAGCTTTATGATGGTAACTCAGACTGCTGGTTATTCATATTTAATCCCTAGACCTACTGATTCTATGCTTCTTGCAACACACTGTGTGACAGTGTCTGACACTAAGGAGACACAGCAGCCTTTCAGTACTCAGCAGTCCATGCTGTATTTAAATGATGATCTGTCCATTTTCTCCATTCAGAAATCCTTTTGCCCTTTCCCAACATCTAAGATCTGTATAAAACATCCAAAGACAAATTCTCACTTGTATCATAGCTTCACCACTCACTAAAATATGAAGAATTTCTCACCTGTGACAGCATGTGAGAAAAGGCTGCACTCTAACATGAACAGCATTAGATCAGATACCTACCCACACATTTTGGCTCCTTTGAATCCCACTGAGAGGTTCCCTGGCAGGTGAGTTTGCTGTTTCCTTCAATTTCATAGCCCTCATTGCAGGTCACAAAACATACTGTCTTGTAGGAAATATCAGCTGTTGAACAATTAATGCGTCCGTTTTGAGGAGACCGAAGTCTGGGACATGTTCGAACTGCAAAGGGAAAAAACCACCAGCTCACTCTCAGCGCTGAGTATCAGTGGAGTTACACTACATTTTTTTCCAGTTTTTCAGAGGTAGGAGAGATACTGCCTTGCACATTAGTTACAGTAGTTTGTACAAATTTAGGGGATAGAGCTAGTACAGAGCAAATTTTTTTCAAAGGCTTGATATCTTCCTCTTCCTGAAACCATCTTATATAGAATGTATGAGGTTGGGCAGGCTTTCCAAGCTCACCTAAGTATTGACATAAGTTCAAAGTAACAAACTAAGTGTGCATCTGGTAAGTGTGTGGCCTGAGCTGGTAATGTCTGTCAGCCTTCAAAACAGGACAGCTGCAGGCAAATGGAATCCTGTGAAAAAGCATGTGTTCTTGGGAGTTTCTAGTCTCCAACAACGCCTGAGAATTTTTCTGGGGGATTTCAAGCTGGCAGGCTGGTATGGGCTGAGTACACACCAGGAAACAGGCTAAGACCTTATGAACAGGTCGGATGACAGTGTCCCAGTGCTCAGGAATTTTCCCAGGCACTCTGGACTGTGTTCACAGAATATAGACATGTGTCAGCAAATCAGAAGAGAAGACACTCAACATGCTGGAGGAGACAGACAGACAGGTGGAAGGACTACAAGCTGTTCATATAGCTTGTATACCAGGTCCATGAGAGATGAAAAGGAACAAATCAGGCTGTTGCTGAGACAAAAGAGACCCTTTCAGATGTCAGCCACGAGACAGCCCTGGCTGCTCCTCAGCACAGAGGCTTTCCCCCTGTAATGTCTTGCAAACACTGAAAGCAGTGTGATTCCAAGAAGCATGCAGTCCTGTGCAGGATGTGTATGCAGAAAGGGAAGCAGGGAAGTGAAGAGTGATCATCAGATTGTCTTATGGTTTTACTACTGAATCCTGATGCTGCAATCTAGAACAAAGCTACTCTGTAATTAATGCTGATCCCAGAAGAGATGAATGATCATAGAAAAAATAGCAATGGTATGACCTGGGTTTATGTTCTTTGTTTCAATGTAATCCAAGATTTTATAGCAAGACTTCTTTCCTTTGTACTGCCTTTTCAGTGCAGATCCTTTTCAGCTACGACGTCATGCTCCAGCATTTGTGTCCTTGGTCCCCTCCAGACAAAACTCTGAACTACTTACACACTGCCTGGCCTTTGGGTGCCTCAAGCAGCTAAGCTGTACACACGTACAGTCTGGACATGGGTATGTGATGGTGATGATACACCAGTACTGGCTTTCCAAAATGAGTGGAAAACTGACACAAAACTGATCTCAGCTGAAGTTGACAGATACTGTTCAGTATGTTCAAAAGAAGGACAAAAACACGTAAGGGCAAATGGTGTGATTGCTCAAAAATATAACCAAGAAGGCTGTTGTTCCCTAAACTCACAGAATCACAGAATGGCTGTGGTTTGAAGAGGCCACTGGAGCATACCTAGTCCAACCTCTCTGCTCTGCATTGCTCATCCTAGAACACATTGTACAGGGTGTCCAGACAGCCTTGTGTTGAGGGAGACTCCACAGCCTCTCTGGGTGGTCTGTTACAGCGCCCAAGTCACTCTCACCATAAAGAAGTTCTTTCTTACACTCAGGTGGAACTTGCTATGCATCAGTTTCTGCCCATTGCCTCTTACTCCATTCCTTGGCACCACCAAGAAGAGTTTGGCTCCCTCCTCTTCAGATACTTATATACATTGATACGATCCCCTCTCAGTCCTCTCCAGGCTCCAGCTCTCCCAGCTCAGGTCCAGCTCTCCCAGCCTCTCATCCCTTCCTCACAAGAGGAGCTCTGTTCTCACTTGATTGTTTTGCACTGCTTCTGTTTACCTTGCCAGCAGGAGGGCAACCTCTGGTGATGGGTGGTTTCAGAGAGGTGCTTCTCTGCTGTGATTTGAGAAGCTGATTGTACCAATTAACCTAATCCTGCTCCTGCCAGGTGGGAGGTAAAACAAGATCTCCTCTACAAATGCACCCAAAGGGAAATCAACTTGGCCACCTCTCCTTTCTCCAGTAATTGTTTGCTCTGTACACAAGTGGACACCACTAGACACCTCAAACTAATTAATGGGCATTAGGCTGAATGCTGCTTCAAATGCAAGCCAGCTCTATAATTACAGTAACTACACAGCCTCTGAAAGCTACAAACAACAGATGCTAAATAACGTATTTTTTTTATAAACAGCTATGGTGACACCTAAGTGGAAAAAACGTAGCAAAACCTATGAATATGGGAAAAAAAGAAGGAAAATAAGCCACCCAGCTGTACCTACTATAACTTTATATTACCACTGTCTCACATTTACTCTCTGAAGGTATTACTACTCTTGTGTTTGCACATACACAGGCATTCTTTAGGAAGCGTATTTAAAAACAATCTTGAAATGTTCATTTTGTGAGGCACTCTGAGCTTCAGAGCAGCTTCAAAATATGCTGTATCTTAACTCTATTGGAGGAAGTAAGATTCAGTAAGCTGAATCTTATGTGCTTTACCCACAAAAAACTTTTCTCTTTCAAGGTTTTCACTAATCTGCAGTAAAAAGAAGCAAATTCTATCAAACCCCACTACTTAGGAAGCCCGACTGAATTAAGAGCACTAAGGAGACTCCTGTCAATGTTAATGTGCCTACAGAGAAGGCAGTCCCTTCACTGTCTGCTGTTTGGCCATTTCTTCTGAAAGGATTACACAGCTGCAGTGCTCCTGCCTCAAGTGTTTCAGGTTCAAGCTCACTCAGTGTCAGCAGGGCTCTGGCAGAAACCGGTGTGTGAGCCCATGTTACCTCGGTCATGCTTCCAAGCCTTAAACACCAACCCATTCTCTTATCAGTAACACATTTTCCATGACCAAGAAACATTTCCATAAAGCCAGTGAAAGCAGCAACAACAGTAACAGTACATTCTGCTTGCTCTGGGGTTTCTCCTAATACATTTTTTTCTGGATTAAATATATGGTTTGCAGTTATTTTTTTTCCTGGGTTAATGTTAATTGCATGACATATGACTGCATTAATCACTTTCTAGTAGCACAGCAGATTTCAGCTAGCAAAAGAATGGAGGAGTATTTAATGTCAAAATCCAAAGCAGTGGAAAAGGATTTTCCTTCACTCTCCTCTCCTCTTCCTAATTTATGTGATAAAATACTCTCAGGATTAACATGACAGCTATAAACCATGCCTTTGATCTTGCTCCCTTTCATAGTCTCAGTTAATCAAGACTAGCAGACCCAGCACATGTAACAGTGACATTTTAAAATTTTTCTTTCTTTTTTTAATTGGAAGTCTTCAGTATGATGGACAATGGCACAAACAAAGCAAAAATATATCCTTCCAATGCTTCAAAGGATATTAGCTCAATATCAAGACAGTATATCAATGCAGACTGTTCTCTTGCCTTCCAAATTCCCTGTTAAAGAAAGATCACAACCCAAACACCAAATAGGTGAGTTTGTTTAAATGCTTCAGAAAGATTTTCAAGTACTAGAATCTTCCACTCCTCCATGAAAGAGAAGATGAAGCATCCCTTCTTTGTGGCTGACTGCAGCTTTTCCTAGATTTTTTTGCAGAAAGGGCAGCTGTATGACAGAAGCTTTGAGAGAAGGTGCTCTTTCCCAGTATCCCAGTCTGCCTGAATGCATCTTCAGTCCAAGTTTTGACTGCTGGAAAGTCCACAGCTCCAAGTCCTGCTACTCAAGATACCCTCACAGTACTGGCCAGGAATTTATTTTCTATTGAAACTCTCTCCTCTTGTCACTGGAAGTTAAAAAGGAAACCTAGGATTCTGGGTTTATTTGAAGAAAGTTCCTACAAATCTAAGGTGAAGTAAACTGCTATATGAGGAATGTCCCAAGAAACTGATCTCTAGCTCAGATTCCTCCTTTCAGAACCATAAGTTGCTGTTTCTTTCAGGGCTGTAGTGTTTGCTGTACTGTCATAAAGTGCTAACTCCTCCAGAGATCAATCCTGCCTTTTTCCCTGAACACAAAGCCAGGACAAGAGCTACAGAATGAGCTCATGGCTTTTTATTTACTAGCCTCCAGTGCAGTACATTAATGTCATATGTGCTGTCAATGAGTAATGGCATTCAAGTCAAATTAAACATGCTGAACTACATCTTGTGGCTGTTGAGGAAATAAGGGCTTCTACCTGGTTTATTTTTTTTTCATTCTCTCCTTGGAACACATACCAGGCAGATATATAGGCATGGGGTTGCAGTTTTCATTCTAAAACATCAAAAAAACCCAACCTCAGGAAGTTTTGTTATGGCAAAACAAAACTCTTTTCCTATCAGAAGATCCAGAAATAATGTTTTACAGAATACTCTTGTGTCTCCTCTCTTTCACAACTTATGTTTATTTCTGGCTGACATTCTTTCATCATGAACTTCTAGGGTATTGTCAGTCATTGCCTATTGAAATTCCAGTCAAAATTCTTCTGAAGACCCTGCTCAAGTCCCAGGTAAGAAGAAATTGTAAGAAAGCAAATTTGAATTCTTCCATGGTTAATGTCTCCCAACACCCCCCTATACTGAGTGTGGTGGATGATCTAAAACAGCCAGGTGGCAAGGTCTTGTTATATATTAAAAAACTTGGTAGGTTCACTGGATTTATACAGTGTACATACAAAAATGCAACTTAGGTAGACAGTGGTGAAGAGAGGTTTAAGGAAAGAGACTTGCAAAAGACTGCCCATCTAGTAAATCTTGCTCTACTGTTTCTGTTGTAGAGGTTCTCCTTCTGTTTTAGAAAGGAAGGAAACAGAGTGATTGGGGTGGCAGCCAACCTTTGGAACTTTCACACACGGGCTAACAGGATCAGATTACACACCTGACCACGTAGTGAGTAAGGAAAAACCACTGCAAAGAATGAACAGGAAAAAATACTTTTCAAATACATACCTCTGCAAGTAGCCTCTGATCCAGACCACTGCCCATTTGGTTGACAAAGCCGGATGCTGCTTCCCACGAGATCAAATCCTGCTTTGCATCGGATTCCACAGGCAGCGTTGAAGTAATTGTTGCAGACATTCTGCACAAAGTGACCATTTTCAGGAGGCTTCAGTTCAGGGCAGTGAACAACTGAATAATTAAACAACCACAATGAAGTGGTTACTAGCTGGAGTACAAAAGGCCACTGAAGGAAAACAATCTTCTAAAATTTCTAACTCAGCTTGCACCTTGGCATTTTTGCTGTTTTGGAATGACAGAGAAAATTTTGCATGCAATTTGACATGTCTCTCACAGTGCAAAACCAAATAAAAAAATTGTCCCAGCACTGCATTGTGCATTCCAGGGATATTCTGTTCCTGGATGGAAACTTACCTTCACAGGTTTGTCCTACAGCACGATATCCCTCCCGGCATGTGCAGTCCTCAAGGGAGGTACTTCCTGGTGGAGAAGTATGATTCTCATCAGGACATGAGATGCAAGTGCTGATTCCACCTGGTGAACCTTCAGGCTTGTACGTTCCTGGTGGACAAGCTTTCAGCAAAAGAAAACAGAAAGGAATTCAGGACATTCACCTTTCACCTACCATATTTTTTCAGGTGTGTTGCTTTACTCTTATTAAATTATTTGTTTATATGTTCAGTGTCAGTTACGCAGGAGCATTCTCCACTTAAAGTATTGCAGAGTTCTTAACAGGTTTGAGCTAATGCCTACCAGACTCGGTGCAGTTATCTGTAGTGACTGTCTGGGGACTGGCATTAAGTCCATGATTAATCATCTTGGAAAAAAAACCCAGTCCCAGAAGACACACCAGATTTTCACCAACATAACCTGTGCAGAATTTATGGAGACATTTTTGATTCAGAAGTGTAAGAAATTAGTTCAGACTTAATCCTTGCCATTCAAAACTTCACAGATGTTTAATACATACAGACTCATAGTAAAAAACTAATACAAACCAGCAAAGCCCCCTGCCTTTGATTTATATGTTATGGTCATATGATATATATGATCTATATACTAGATGTGCTAAAATGTGAAAGGCACAGACAATGAAGGAATTAATCAAAGCAACTACTCCCTGAAGCCTTTGCACTCATTTACACTGCATTTAATATTTTTAATTCTGTGCATCTACACACACAAGCTTTAAAAACATTCAGGTGATGCTTTCTAAGATGGGGAAAATGCACAAGAAAAAAGGCACCTCCCACCAGAGAACTTCACATGGGCTTGATAGTTCTGATTCTTACTGCTCTCTGCCTTGAATTCTATTCTTCAGGAAATCACTGTAATTATTTGTCTTTCTTTCACAAGGTGTCTGAATTAGAGGAGTGACTAATCAACAGGTGCTGCTAAAGTGAAATTTTGAATGACCACATTACCACTGGAAACAGAATGCAAAGATACTTGTGCTGAAAAGCATAACTCCTAATGAAAAGTTCAGGAAATACTCTGAGAAGGTTATGCAATAGAAACACTGATACCCAGCCAAAAAACTCTCACTCCATTAGCTTAACTGTCAACAAAATGGCCACATTTTCTCCTTCAGACTGCAGGTCAGGCTCTCATATTCTCCCCACAGTCAGTTTGTACTATTTGAACAGAATAAAGTACTGTACAACCATGAACATGCTCAAGTGACTTCCTCCTTGCACACTTAGGTGTGCCTTGCTTGTGGAACTGGTCTCTCCCATGGAGCTGTATTTCCTGGAGTCCAGACATTCTGGCAGCATCCACCTCCTCTTTTGTAGGTGTAAGACCAACTCGGTCTAATCTGTGACTTAGATGCTTGGGCAGATACTCTGTCTCTTGTCTTGCTAATCAAAACCCACTGCTTTTTAGGCAACTGGGAAAAAAAACCCAAAGCAAAAAACAAAAGCAAAAGAAAATCCATTCTCCTTTCTCCTCACCTGTCATGAGAGAATTGACTTTCATAAGCCAAGTTTTATGGAATATACCCCCAAAAAATCAGCCAATATGAACAGGTGGCACTTTCCAGAAGGATGATTTTTTGGATAGCTTCCAGAGAAAATACTTTTGTTGGTTTTTCAGAAAACTTTGTGTGTTTTTTTTTTGAAGAAAGCAATTGAGCGGCTTCCAGTTAAGAGGCAATTTTGGATGCTGAAATTGGATTCACAAATATGTATTTTAAATGCACTTTTAAAGAGACAATGACAATGCCTATTCAGTAAGGGATATAAGTACAAAAAAAGCATTTCAGGAAGGAAATAGGGCAGAAAAATCCAATCAGATTTAGAGATGGGAGTTTTTAATTTTTGTTTTGGTATTTTCAAAAAAGTATTGAGAGAAAGTCCCTTTCATATAATTCACCTGTTCTTCCCATCCAAGACAATCTTCTTGGACTTCTACTGCTTCTTTTCTTTGTTCTGTGTAGAGATTCTCATTTTGGACATCACATGTCTCTGAAATATTCTCTCCTGCTTTAGATGATCAGAGCATCAGAGGCATTACTCTGAAATCTCTGAAATATTTCCATCTGGCACTTTGTGAAGGTCTCTGTGCATCCTTTTTAAAACTGTATCCAGCACAAAGTGATGAAGTGCATCCAAGAGGAGACAGGAAAGAGTGAAAATTAAGCATCACAGGGGACCTGCTCTATGACAGAGCTGCCCTCCATATGCCAGTTGAAGTAAATTAGCCTTTTCTTTTCCATGTATGGCATATAAAATGACATCTAAACTAGGTGATACATTCAAAAAAAATCCCACCCCGTAACCAACAAACCTGCAACCTAATTCCACTCTTCCTTTCAACCTCACCTTAAATAAAAACCCCAGCAGCAATCTTCTCTTTCTGTTTTGAGTACTATGGGATAAAAGTAATCAACCATTCTTTGATGTGAGCATTTTTAACAATAAACCCAGTAATTTGCTTAGAGCTTTGAATCAGTCTGGCTTTGAAGAAAATGATTAATTCTGAAATCACACTTATAATTTGCTCTTTCCAGTCAAGCAGCAGGAGGTAAATAACACTGTTAAAATGGTTATTAATGTCTCTACTGAGAAAAACATGTGTTCCCAAAGTCCTCATTCCTTTGTATGCTTCAAATGCTTATCACTGCCTTTACAGGAAGTTGAACTATATCCTAACTTGGCATTTTATGTTTTCAAGTTTGAATTCCTGCTCATTGATCCCACATATGCCCTCGACATATCCAAACTACAAAACTCCACAAAAGTTTCATTCAGAATCTTTGCCAGAAAGCACTGGCTTACAGAGATATTTCCAAGTGTGTGAGATCACACAGCCTATCCTGAGATGTCAAAGAGATGGTTTAAGAATAGAGCATAAGCACCCTGTGCATTTCCATAATTTCTGTAACAGTCAGAGGTTACCCTGGCCACAGCTCATGTTAAAACCATCCCAAATCAGCTGTGGATGAGCAGGGCCATGGCCATCTGCTCTAGACTATCCACACTGGACCCAGCTAGACTGCAGACCCATCCCAGCCAGCACTACAGCATGGCCCATGGCATAGACTCAGTGATGGATTCAAAGCTAAGTCAGAGCTTTAGGGGCAAGCTCATCTCAAAAGCCCAAAAGCTCAAAGGCCAAGTTTCATTCTAGCCACCTGTATGCATTCATCAACTCTGTACCAGCAAAAAAATGACTACACGGAAAATCATATTCTTTGGTGTTAATCTGGAAAGCAAGTATGTTTTTTTCAAGGTTTGCTTCCTCCTTCCAACAATGTCAGGGTGTAAAAAAGCCTGAAAACAGTGTGTGAATAAACCTCAGCATAAATAAAACTCGGCACCATCAAGAGTGACAAAAAGAAGCAAGAATTTAAAAATGGGAAAACAATTTTAACAGTATCAGCCTTTAATGAGAGAAGAAACTCATGTGCACATTGCATACATGATTTCCTCAACAAAAGATGTGAATTTCGATATGTGAACCATGCTCTCTGCCCAGAAGCTAGGGGAAGAGCAAGGAAATGGTTTTTGTTTCATGTAATTCTCCTCTTGAGACCAGAGTAGTGAACACTGAGCTACACCAGAGGATTACCTCTTTGTTAGGCGGTATCTGAAAGCAGGGATTAGTGTGCTAACCCAAACAAGCACAAGGCCCAAATTCCCCAAGCACACAAAGATGGCTCATATTGAAGTTGTAATCCACAACCTCCTTTCATAAAACGGTGGATATTCATCAACAATTCACATGCAGATTCTATTGTCTGCATTAATGACAATGCAATAACTTTCTGACCAGAAACGATAACGAAGTATACTTGAGAGAATATAGAAGAATACTTGGTTACTTCAGCACACCTCATGCATTTTCCTCCTCACATATGTTCTCCTAGGGTATATAACTAGCAGAAAAATTGTAAGAAAATCAGCCATATCTCTTCTGGTTTTGAACATTACTGGGCTTGATGACATGTTGGTCCACCAATGGTATGCACTTTCTTATACTTACATTGCACACAGAAATGAAATCACCAGAAAAGAAATATGACAGGGGTTTGCTGGAAACAAAGACCCACAGGGGAGACATAAAAGCATTTCAGTCAACTAACTATACTGACAGCACAACTACATGTCGAGATGTTTGAAGTTAAACAGTGAACATGGAATCCTAGAAAAGGTCGCTAAAAAATGAAAGACCAGACTTTCAAATTCAGTAGGAATTCTGTTCTGTCTTCCTACAATTATGAAATAACTGATATTTTAATCTTCACGCAAGAACTTAATATTGTAAAAGTGACAACAAAAATAAAGTTTTATTCCAGAGATTCACCAAACAATTAATATGCATTATCCAGTTCGGCTTTTTAAAAACCATAAATACTAAAGCCATCAGCAAAGTTAAGCAAACTAGCACTGAACCCCCACAATGGCATAAAGACTCCAGTCTGGTCTTAAACAGGTGGAGATCGTGGGACTCCATGGGACAAGGGCTCTTCTACTGTCTGATATGGGATCACAATTCTTCCTCTAAATGTACAAGTACAAATTTTAAGGATAAACATTTCTGCCTTAAAAATATAAAACTTTCAAAATCCTGGGAGAGCAGGCAAACTCAATTTCCTCTCCGAATAGTCTAGTGCTCTAAGTCACTGAAATGGAATTATTCTTCAATTATCCCAGCGTTAAGAGAGAGGAGACTCAAACTCCATGTATTTTGAAGATTATTTTGAGGGATTTTGTATTTTTCTTCAATGCATAATTTCTCCCACTAACTACCTTTACTAAGTAATCCCTGGCATGAACCATTTTTTCCACAATTTATGCTAATGAAGGATCTGATTAAGGATTAATCTTTTGTGGGACATGGCAGGAATCAGCTAGGCAATATCCTGCTCTCTTCTGCATCAACTTGAGCTCTATTGATACAAGCTACTCTGATGACTGTAGTCTATAATTCTCATTTTTTTCCCCAAAAGTGCAAAGCCTAGATGAAATGACACCATGATGCAAATCTCCAACAGTCTTCATAACTCAGCCTCCAAACATCTTCAACGAGGAAAGACAGCCTAGTTTCCCATTTAATCTAGTGGTGTTTATGATACTGTAATTATTTTTATTACATTGATTGCATGGATAGGTATTCAACAGACCTGTCCCAGAATCACAGTACATCATGAATACCTGTACTTACTTGGTTTCCTGGTGGCCACTAAAAATGATGGAACCCATAGGTTACAGAATCTCCAAACACTGGACGTGGAGATTTTTAGTTGTGTGAATCTTATATTGGACATATGCTTCCTTGTGTTTCTAGTAACTCTTTGGAAGTTATGTGGAAGATCCACAACCAAAACCTCAAATTAACACACATTTGTGTCCTTGGAGAACTGCAGACTGAACTGTGCGTTCACCCTTACACTCCTTTACTTCACCTATTATTGCTATGCCTTGGCAATCATGGGGAAAAAAAAAAGAAGCCAGCACTGTAACTTCATGTGTGTGAAAAAGTGCTCTGGTAGCTGTATTTGCCATTAGTCATGTTTTAAATTTGCCACCAGGAATAGGCCTGACTATAAGACTTAGTTATTTTACTAAATGGAAATTAAAAATTTAATAATTAAGGATACATGGAGAAATTACACTACAGTATCGTGCTACAACTTTTTACTTTCATATCTGCATCTCTCAACATAACAAAGTACTGCATGATCAGATTTGTCTAAGGAACACTCTCGCTTAGAAGCAGCAGTAGGAACAAGGGGCTATTATGAATTTTTTTGACAATAGCCTGCCAAATAAATGCACTCTATAAGGACAAGCCATGGTGCTATGTAGGAAATGGAGATCCCCATTCCACACCAAGCAGTCAAAGACTTCCTGACACTTTTGTACTTAACTGCAGAGGATGAGTTTGGGATGTCCTGAAGTACTAGCATACAGTGCTGCTCAAGCTCCCTCCTGATCCAAAACCCCTTCTGCTGCTGCACACTTAAAGCATGAGTCACCTCTGCAGTGGAATGTGAATAACACGGAGGCCACAGCTGCATGGAACTCCTCAGCCCTCCGCCATCTCCATGTATTTCACAGTGACATCTCTTGGATTTTGCTGCAATCACTTTGTGAGCCATTCTCAGCTTGGGCCAGAAGGATTACAGTCCATCATGGTCTCTGAAGTTCATTTTACTGGACCTGCACATGAAGATCTTTAAGCTTGCTTCTGTAAGACTTTCCACACGATGAGTCTCTACTGTAGAGATTACCTCCAGAAATTACAGCTTTGTTGTCACATTTATTATCTAGGAAGATGGTTTTTCTTAAGATAATCTATATGGTAGGTTTGTCAGGTTGCCCACACTGTGATTATGAAATGTCTTTAGAAAGATAAGGAAAAACAAATATAAATTTTTGGCAGATACAGTAATCCACCTTTCTGCAGTTTGCAACATGTGTGATGCTATGAAAAAAACCCCAGAAAACCAAAAAACGAAATGGCAGCAACAACAACAACAAAACGTGGCAGCAGCATGCTGGGATTACAAAAAACAGGCAAGGAAGTAGCTTTAGTTAAACATTTGACACGTATGACTTGTGAAAAGACTGCAAAGGAAAACCCTGAGCTTGCCTTTTTGTGTAGGGATCGGGGAAGGATTTCTAAGCTGTAGCATGTTCTCCAGCTTTTCAATATCTCCTATTATCCCCAGCATGTGCTCCGCATTAATTTCAGATGGCATTGAACCTGCTCATCCATCTGCTCTTTGTCAGTATTTTTTTAGCACCCTTCTTAAAGTAGCATGATTAGCAATTTGACAAGCTAGATGTCTCTGTTCCTATTTGATTTATTTTCCTTCATCTCCTTAGTAAATCTACAAATTTCCTCTCAAGCAAAGGCAGCAGACTGAAACAATTCAGAATTTTAGCTCTTTCTGCATGATACATAGGGGACGGTTCATTCAAACCTTACAGTTGAGGTTACAGACAGCAAAATTGAAATATTCCACTTCTAAGTAGTCTGCAGAATTTGCTATGATACTTTGAGATGATTTAGCTCTAGTTTTTAAGTACTTCAAACAGTAATAACAAATTATCAGAAGAAAAAGCTCTTTCTTGATAACAATGAGAATCTTGGATCCCCTCCCACAGGGCAGAAGATGTTGCCTGGAAGGAAATCAATTCTTACGTGAGCATCTCATCCTAGTACTGCAAGCACCCACAACGTGGAGAACAATCTGCCTGCTTGAAGAGTATAAGCCCAGGAGGCATCACAGCTTGTAAAAGTTGGATGCCAACAAGAACCTTCTCCACAGGGAGGTCTGGTTGTGCTGAGCATCTCTGGGTAGGCTTGGGGCCAGCACATTTACACAGGATTACTGCAAAGCAATGACTCTGAATGCAAAACACCCTCCTTGGTCATAGCAGGGGTATTGAGAATACACAGGAAATAAATTTATGCTCACTTTTAAAACTTTTTTAAGAAGCAGACCAACTATGATATGTTAAAAGCATGATGAGTGCCTTAAAGGCACTTATGGAAAGATTGACACTTGAACCACACTTGCATTGCAAGGACATAGAGCTGTGAGATCTATTTTAAATGTTTTACAATCACAAAAATACTGATAGAGATTACTATATATAAATATACTATATATACTTTTACAGAGGCTAACTTCTCTTTTTGTTTCAAAACATGTGGCTTACTTAAGAATAAGAAATAAAATCCTGATTCCATGCACTGTATTGTAACTTTAAAGGAAGTCTACCTATGCATCATTCAAACTACAAAATCACAAGACAGATCCTGACAATTTGTGCAGTATCTATATGCAAAAGTGACATTTAGGGAACGAAATGAAGCTCTTTGGGTTTAAGTCTGTGTGCATTTTAGGCAGTTACAGGTTTGCTGTTTGCATGGACATAAAATCCAGCTTTGGTGATACATTGGAGAAGATGCCCAAACATATATACGCCTATCAGCTACAGATATCAGTTCATGCCCACAGTTCTGATCTTTAGAACTTCACTTTTGATTAATGTCCTCATGTCCCCACATATTTCTAGAAGTTACCATTCTAGAAGTGTAAAACAAATTCCAAAACTACAAAAAGTCTTTCTGGGAAATTAACTCAGTTAATATTGTCAAGTTTGCTAAGCAAATAAAAATTGTTTATGAATTTATTTACATGCAAGTGAAGGGTTTTTTTGGTCTAAAACTTCATGCAGAGTGAGACTCTAACACAAAAGCAGAAATATAATAAATTCTGAAAATGCTTTGCTAGAGCAGCACTGCTATACAGTAGGCTTCTCTTGACATGGTCTTTATCATAATCACAGACACACATTGCTCAGCAAACCTTGATCACTGCTGATGTGAGAGCACATGCTACTCTAAATAGTACTGTCCTAAGTGTCCTGGATAGCATCCTGCTATTTAAAGATATAAACACTGAAAAGGAGCTTCACCATCCTGTACAAGCTGCACTTGTTTGCCATTTTGGTATCATTGCTGTGAAGTTGCACATTGAGTTTTAGATGAGCAAATTTTTAAAACCAAAAAATCAGACTGAGTGATGTAAAGAAAATTCTGTGAAAAAGAATCCAAACATTTTGTTTCATTTGTGCTACGCACAGTTGAGCAAATACTTGTTTGAGAGATCTAGTATCTCTCTTGTCTGAAGGCACTCAAAGCCCAAGGTTCTCTAGGCCTGGTCTAACCACTGTACCATGTTTCAAATAACTCTACTTGTCCTTTCACCCTTTCATAAAAGGTTCTGGGTCAAGAAGGAAAAGGGAAGGACAAGAAAAGGACACATTTGCACCAACCCTCACCTACCTCCCTAAGAAGAAGGACTAATAATCAGCATGTAGGTGCCTAAAGGGCTAAAATTATCCCTAGGCCAGATCCCAAGTTAGATAGGGAAGAGTGGAAAACTCCACTGGGCTGTGGGCTATGCTGCTCAGCTAAGTGCTGTGCAAGCTAGAGGTACACACTGGAAAACAAGAAATAGACTTCCTTTATCCACAGCTTGAAAGAGGGACTACATGGCAAGAGAGAAGTCTGAGCTGGGATGAAAAAACTCATTCTTTAACAACTAATGTGCTACACCCAGAGGAATCTGGACAGAAGTGAGAATCTCCACTGCCTGTGACCCCTGGGACTGACTGAAATTACCACAATCCAGCCAGCACTTGCTTAGCACAGCCTGCACTTTCTTCCAGAAGCAGGGAGCAAGAGTCTCATGTTACAGCTAGCTCAACACATCACCTTCTCCTGGGATTGCTCACTTTAACAAAATAAAGGAGAAGGGTTTAGAAGCTGACAAGGCACACACCTCAAGCTTCACAGCACTGATAGGTTACTGCAGTGAAGAGAGTGCCTGGTGGTTCCAGATCCATTTCCATTATGTTCACCAACCCAGCAACTTGGACAGTTTTGAGTTCAGTGATTCTTGGGACTTAATAATCTAACTAAAAACTACTCTGCTCTAACTCAATGAGCAAACTGGCTTTCCTGAGAGAAGCAAGTTGTGTAGGGAATCCAGGAATAGTCAAGAGACTCTACATTCTCAGATTTTCTCATCCTCATTGATACAAAAATTGTGAATTTTCTCTCTGGCAAAATATTAACAGAGCCCTGTATGTTCCTGAATAATTTTGCTAGCCTAATGTGAAATACTCCTTTTCTGCTGTCGCCTCCAACACCCACTCCCAACAGCTCTTGGTGCATATGATCCTCGAGTTAAAAAAACAAACCAAACAAAAAAAACCAGACACCTATTTCTGCCTCCTTTCTCTGCAGATCAGAGTAGTTCCAGTGCTCAATCACAGATGGGGAATGCAGCAAGTAAAAGTTATTATAAACAGGAAAGAGAAGCTATTTCTGCCAGACCCTCAATAAACTGTCACTACTGCATTAGGTGCCAAACTTGGCCTCTTTTCCACATCCCTTATTTTTATCATTAAATATACTTTTCAACAACAGTGATTATACTCCTATTAAGGAACATTTCTGAGCACTGGAGATATAGCACATGACTGTGCAGATGGAGAACATATGTCACTATTTCCATGTTTATTTACTTAGCAGCCCAGGGTAGGAAACAGAGTTTTTGGTTAACTTAAGACAGCTGGAGGACATGCAATGGCTCAGACCAGTAATCAGGCCATAAAAAGTGATGGTTTTGTCAATTATTCTTTTACATATTGTGAAACTAGCCCAACTATTTCTACATAGAGTTCTGTAAGCTGTTGTAATCTTGATGTTATAGTTCCTACTTAATTCCTGGAATCACTACAGATACCCATGTTTTACTGTGAAAAATGCCATAAATCCCATTCTCCATTCCTCAAGCAAAACTCTTATGGAAACTGTCAGGATACCCTGAATTCTTTTAATATTATCCAAATATGTATAACAAAATAAAGTCTTGTTTATGGAAAGCAAGAGGACTAAGATAACAACTAAGTCAGTATGCATAGTACTAACTGCTGCTTGCTCAAGAAACATTTGGAAAACTGACTGCTTCTCACTTCATTTTCCCCAACTGTCCCTTGCCCACTCCCCCCCCCCCCCCATTCCTTTGCAAGATATAAAAGACGTCCTTAAGAACATATCTGACCCTTGCTAAAGCAGTATCTACTGCAGGAAGTGGGTCACTTCAAATCTGAACTGAAGAAAGTATTTTTAAATACTAAGTCCTGTGCCAACAAAGTGAACATTACTGCTGCAAAGACTATGGTTAAAGGGATAAAAGATAAAAAAAGATTATGTTGCAGTACCTTAACCAAATACATAACCTCAGCTTTCTTCTGTGAAGAACTGCCATTTAAAACATTTCCAAAACATGCTGTTTATCCCTCATTAGACAGCCACTCTCCAAAGACCTAATTTTCTGCAATGCAAGAGTTCTCCCATAAAGAAGGAATCCCAGGGCAGTGTGTCATGCATTTCTAAGGTCCCTTTTTGCTATCACTATTGACAAAAACTGCTAAAGTAGCACCTAGATCCAAAGACTTTGCTGAAGGCAATTTGATTAAACTAGAATGAAATACCCTGTGGCAGCAGCCAGAAAATGAACAGGGATACACTGGAGTGAGGTTGTCTCAAGAACTGTCAGGTTCTCAACACCTTTTAAGTAAATCTGTGGTCTGTCCCACTTCTGCATCCTCTTCTCTGCTTCAAATGTATTTTTTCCATCTTGAAAAGGCAGAATCACTTGTTCTCTTTCTAAAGGGCAGCAAGATTCTTTGCATGTTTTAGGAGAATGAAAGTCTGCCACGCTTCCAGTCCTACCTTCTCCTTCAAATACATGCTCTCTTTCTAAGCTCTTTTGCCATAAACAAGACCATACACATCTTCAGAGATGCAGAATAAGAAGGAGGGAACACTCTTAACTGCAATCTGAAGCAAAAAGGAAAAAAATAAAAGTAAGCAGCAATAATCTAAATAGACCAGATCACTGCTCAATGGACCCAAAACTTCAAATTATCAAACCACAGAGTTTTAGCTAGAAAATCTATTTCTAAATTGCACTTGATTCCAAATAGTTAGCTTCACAGCATAATTAATGTTACCTAAAAACATTCCAGATTTTCCTGAGATGGAGCCAAAATCTTGGCTAGTGTCTTGTACTTTTGCAGACTGTGAACCAGTAAGGGGTGCAAGTGACATTTTATAAACTGCCTCTCTGCTTATGAACTCATGAGGCACTGCACTTTCTATTTCAATGTAGGAGGCCTCCCAAAAATTATCTTAAAATAATGAGAAAAATCAATCTCTAACATCACTGTAGCATCTAAGATGCTACAGACAGCTTTGTGAAACACCACATTCATAGGCCTTGAACTTACTACCTGTGTAGTAACCTTAGTTACTACCTTACTTGCCTGTGCTACAGCCTTGAGGCAAAACCAGACAAGTAACAGCTGTAATCCATCACCTCCATCTGGAGGGACAGGCAGGTAAAAACAAACAGGGGAACAAGAAGGCAAAAAGGGCCTTCTCACAGGCTCTCAGAGTGCAAAGTTGCTTTCTTGTCTGTGACAGAGGGGAAGGTGCCCAGGCAGTCGATGATGAAATGCTGCTGATGGTGAAGCACTATCAGGAGAGTGAAGACAGCAGAATCCCAGAGGCCAGCAAAGCATGACACCCCATTTTTTAGCTGGAATTGAGGGCCATACAAACGGTGCTCCGGGGGCCACAGTTCAGCTTCTAACTCAAATTCCTCTGGCACTTGGGCTGGGAGAGCTGTTATCATGGGTGAGTTTTGGGCCCTTCACTACAAGAAAGACACTAAGGCACTGAAGTGTGCCCAAAAACGTGTAGCAAAGATCAAAAAGGGTCTAGAGCACAAGCAGCTGACGGAGCTGGGGATATTTTGGCTAGAGAAAAGGAGGCTTGGGGAGGAACATTATTGCTCTCTACAGCTGCCTGAAAGGAGAGTGTAGCCAGGTGGGGGTCAACATCATCTAAGAAGCAAATTATAGGATTAAAGGAAATGGCGTCAAATTGCACCAGGGGAAATTTAGGTTGGATTTTAGGAAAAATTTCTTCACCAAAAAGTAAAGAACGTCAAGCACTGTAAGAGACTGCCCAGAAAAGTGAAGTCATCAAACCTGGATGTATAACTAGATGTGTAGGAACAGTACTTGGTTTAGTGGTGGTTTGGCAGTGTTAGGTTCATGGTCAGAATCAATGATCTTTGTGGTCATTTCCAACCTCAACAGTTCCACAGTTCTAGGAGTATTGAAAAGGAGTATCACTGCTAAGTAGTGAAAAAGGTCAGCATGAAGGGAGCCCTCAGCTACAGTTACACTAAAGAGGCACTGGCAGAGGGTCCCTCAGTGTCTGAGAGAACACAAGTAACATCCTTCTCAGTCCAAGTTTTGTGATCCCATTATTCTGTTCTCAGGGGTTTGGACTGTGAGCACAAGGTGAGCTACTGGTCCCACTTAAAAAGCCATACATGAATGCAGCTTGGCTACTCTCATTGGCAAAGCCAAGTGACTAATCAAAACTAAGTGTGCTTGCCTTTGTGCCATGACCTAGCCAGAAGCCCTGTTCTGCCACTGGGACAATTTTTTAGTGTTTTTGGACAACCAGGAAGAATATGGGTGCTCACAGAAGTGCCATGTTTTAAAAAAGGTATTGCATTTCATAAGGCATTTTTAATTTCCATTCAGAAATAAAATAGATCAAAATTTATCTATGTGATTTACTCCTCTACAATTCACATATATGAAGGGATATGAAAACTCACAGGGATTTGAAAGGGACAGCATATTTTGATAAAAAGTTGAGCAAAGGTTGAGGTTCTAAAATGAGGAAAACATTTGCATTTCACGTGATATTCTTTGCCAAGCTGACAACAGAAATTGGCCTAAAGGATCGGGATATATTTAGGCATACATACTAATGCCTCTGTGAGACAGAAAATAGTGCAAGTCCAAAAGAAACACCAGCTTAATAACACGTAGCTCTTCTGGTATATGACTATGAAGCTTGGCAAGCACTACTTACATCCTCTGCTGACACCATGACTCCTCAAAACAAGGCTACTCAGCATCCCATTTCCCTCCTTGTATTAGAAAACCTTAGTCCTATGAACTGAGTTACTTGACTGACTTTTGCAGTATTTCATACTCCTGCAAGAAAGCCCCACTTCCATACACTCTTTCTTGAGACTCAAGGCACCACTCTGTCACAGGGTAAGAGATGCAGAAGATTTAGACTAGCAATCTGCTGCATTTGAAGTTTCTACAGCACCTCCATGCTGGACTGGATGCCCCAAAGTCAGCATATGCAGTGTTGCTGATGCCAGAGGCACTGGTCTTGACTCCTGTGATGCTAAAGTTTCTGCAGCAGGCTTTAGCAGACTGGCATTCCCATGCCTGCACAGGCTTCATGGTATGTTCTAAAGTCAGCAGGTGGGCAATGTATGAAATGAGGAATAGAAAGAGAAAATACAATAACAGGCCAGCATTTTCTTCCAGAGCTCCAGATATTTTTATACAGGCATACAACTCAGAACATATATCTTTAAATTAATGTGATTTAATTTATTCCCAGCCCATCATGTAGGTGCTTCTGTGTTCCACCAGAATACTGCTTCTGCCTCTATACAGGTTTTAATACCAGCTGTGTTAATTTTCAGATATGAGTTGTTCTAGGAGAACACAATGAGAATACAGCAAGCCCTTTTCTACCATAGAACCAAAAACTAGAGCTGAAGTGTAGCCTGACAAGCCAGAGCACTGCTCTCAATTAATCTGTGAAGTACTAACCAACAAACAGGTTGGAGTTAATGGCCATAATCTGTGAAAAAATACATGTAGTGCTAGTAGCCTCAATGCAGAAAAGTTCTTGTACTTTATCTTCTGGAATATCTGTTT
>WBND01000599.1:449099-461512 GCA_013398595.1 Tychaedon coryphoeus | reverse complement strand
CAAAAGTTCCACCCTCTTTTTTTTTTTTTGGTCTTCAGAATGTTTCTTTTGATGTAGGGGAAAAAAACCCCAGCAGATTTTGTTAATGGCCAGGAGAAGGAGTCAGTTCTTAGACTGTTACTGTAAGTGCAGGTCTGGGTAAAATCAGTGCATCTGCTGGTAGATTTTTGCCATTTCTCTATGCTTTAAACCTGGAATTTAGTGCCTAATTTTACTGGGTTTTGTTTCAAATCTGTCAGGTCCAAATTATATCTATATGACAAGGCTATAGACCATATATTAGATTAGGCAATATATTTAACTACATTATACTCACTTCTGTAACACTGGAGTTTCTCAACTTCCCACCAACCCCAAGGTCCATTAATTCTTCCCACTCTTATTGACTAAAACATTTCCTATTCAATAAATTTCAGACAAGAGAGAAAAAATTCAACTTCTCAAATTACCTTCAGTTGTTAGTTCTACTAAAACATCTGCACTGGAAGTGATGAGTTGCTGTTCTGGCTTTGTTTTGCATGGTTACAAACTAAACCCTAGGGTTTTGGCCTGAAGATGTTTCCATTTCTATGCAGACTCCTGATTCTGTTTTCATCAAATCACCAACAAATCCAGTAAAAATCAATTTCCTGTTTGATGAAATTGATCTGTGCTGCTGCTTTCTCATTCCCTAGGTCTTGGATCACACTCCACTATGCAATCAGCATTGTTTCAGGTTGAGAAATTTGGGCTATCTGCAGCAGATTTTAGGCTGATAGAAGAAAACATGGTTGCTTGAAAGACAGTCATCCAAATATTCTGGCTTCTGAGTACTTGGTGGGTATAATCAGGCTATAATGGAATATCTATTATCCATGTGCAATCCACATGCTGTAATTCCTCTGCAAGCTGAGTGGGCTTTTGAACCCTTTTCATCACAGTGCTTTTTTCACCATATGCTTCTCACCGTCCATGGTCTTTGCCTGAGGGGTACCAGAATCTGAAGTGCTTCAGGACCCCTGTGGGTCTGAAGAAAACGAGAAGGTGGGAGGGAGCAAGAGCACAACTGCAGAGGGCAGAGAGGGTTCTTCCCTGAAGTAATTGTGAAATGATCTGAGGAACCTGCCAGACCATTTTCCACAGAGAGCACAGAGAAGTCAGCAGGACAGGACTGAGCCAAAGAGACAGCAGAAAAACAACTTTAGCCTTTCTGACTACAATGTTTATGCTCTTTTGATGGTGGTAGACAAGTGAACAGACAGTAGTGGAAGAAGCCTCTATATTGCCTTTAGGGTATGCACCCTTGAAAGCCTTTGCTTAGGTCAAAATCTGTAAAGAAGTGACATTTAGATATAGGTTATGACCTGATGAGCTTTGTGCACTTTTGCTTCTATGTTTTCTTCTCCCTCTTGGCAAAACCAAGGCAAGTAACAGGTCACCACCTCTGAACATCTGCAATTGCTGCAAATTGCATTTTATACACAATATTATCATATTAGGAGAGAAGTAGATAATTTTGTTTAAAATATTGAAAGCACTTTTTCCTACAGGGAAAGCACTTTGCAATACACACTGGCTTGGGTAGAATGAGTTTCATAGCATAAGTCAAGAGAAGGATTTTAAAAAGAGAGAAAATGTTCCTACACGTCATCTCAATTTGAAACTGATTCTGAGAGCTGGGAGTCAAATTTGTTTGACATGTGACAAATACAGTGTGTACAATCCATTAAAATCCAAATGCAGAGACACAGGGAATGCCTGATTTTGTCACAATAAGAGTGCTATGCTCAAGTCCAGTTGAAGGTACCAACTTTGACAAGACTTCAGGGGCAATTTATGATGCTAGAAACCCTGATATTTATTCACAACCTCACAGGTACTAAGACTAAAACTTGCAAGTTAATTGTAGTAGAAATTACTTTCTAGGAATGACTTAAATAGTGAAATGTGAAGCTTTGGAACCCCAGAGAGCCACCAGGAACAAAGTAGGTAATTAAAACAAACTTGAAGTCTCTCTTTCCTCACTTCAAAAATTAACACTTTGCTGTATACTGTTATCTCATTTTGTCTCTGATGCACAGTTTCAAGAATTGAAATATTTTCTCCTGTAAGACAGAAGCTACTAAAAATCTCATGGAATGCTAAGTTGTCTGCTTTTAATTTGTGAGATGGCATAAGTTCAGGAACAATATGTCTATGAAAACATCCTGGATATGTGTTTCTGAAAAACTAGTGAAAGTAAGATGATGCTACATGATCCACAGAGGTAACCAAAGAATGTTGCAGTAGAAACCTTTTAATTAAGGATTTCAGGAGACAACTACTCCAATTAGTGCCTGCTATGATGCCAGTCCCAATCCTAAAATAGATTCTCAAATGTACATAACCAGCTAAAGTCTTATCAAAGACCCTTGTCAAATGGTTTGAGCCTCAACTGTTTAAAAATCAGTGACAACTAGCTGATGAACATTTTAAGCAGTTAAACAAGGCATGTCCAGGGCAAACTTTTAAACTACCACTTCTACCAGGACTGCATTACTGAAAAAGGATGTTTTCAAACCATTCACAATCTCAGTGAAGGTAAGACAGCCTGCTTTTCATCCTGTCTAGAGCCTCAGGGCAAAGCCCAGTCTTAACAGTAGAAGTTCTGCAGTCATTTAACTAAAGGCAAAACATACTTGGTACTGTACTTACATTTTTGTTAACCTTTTTTATGAGAATGACTGTCTGCAATGTTTACCTTGTGGCCAAAGGACACGTGGTGACAGGCTGTATAGAGAGCCTGACTGACACAGAAAGAGAAAGATTATTTCTGTGTCATGTCTGTTTCTAAACAGAGTACGGCTTCTGCATCACTCAAGCCCTCCAAATTGTTGCATTTTTTTCTCCTCAAATTGCACATATGTTCTGAGGTCTTTATTTTCCTGACATTTTGAGGTGACCAAGACATGTCACTTTGAATATAAGGAAAAAAGAGTAAGTTGTACATCACTTTCTAACAACCCAATGAATTTATTGCAGAAACAGTTCCACACTTAATAGGAAAGAGTCTGGTTTAGCATAGAAACTTATTTTCTAAAGCCTCAGATAACATCTAGATGGAAAGGATGGAAGTTTTTCAATATCATGTACAGCTGTAAAATTACGCCCCTGCTTTTCTGGTCTGCATATGTCAAAATTCAATCTGGATTTTCACCTTCACCCTACAATTTCATTTGTTAATGAAATTCCTCAGGAATGGTGCAGAAATGCCGAGAAAACTTTTTTGTTGGTAGCTTTTTTTTTTAGTTTCTGAGTTTTCCTTTTCCTCCACAGTTCAGTTTAAAATTCAAGGGAGACAAGTTACATGGTACAGAGTCGGAAAAAAAAAAATAGAAACATTGTTGCCCACATTAGCTATCACGTTACTTACAATTTTTACTTTTGTGACAGGACACTTGTATACTTGATACACAACGCAAAGAGGCACTAAGACTTGATTCAGATCTCATTGATACCAGTGGAGATACTCTCATCCACTTCAGCTGGCTTGTCAAAACTATGGGTATGGTGAAAATTCACCAGCAGCCATTTATTTATGTGGAAAATTTGTACCAAACTGACTAAGAAAAGCTCCTTTTTTTTACAATTTTGCAGGCCAAGCCCCTGTGGTTAGATGCAGTTAAAACTCGTGCTTTTTCTTTTTTTTTTTTTTTTTTTCCCAATGGAGAGTCTGACTAAAGCTTGTTAGAGAGTTTTTCTGATGGACGAAATCTGGATTTAAATTCTTTGCCAGAAATGCCCCATCTTCATAAAGCAGGTTGTATGAGTGAGAAACAAACTACTTTGGTGTCAGAAGTCACTTTAAATAACAGCAAAACTATGGTAGAATCACACAGCAACCTTCATCGCTATTAAAAAAATCCAGGAACCCAATCAAAAGCCTCTCCTGATATGAAGAATATGCTGGCAATATACTTCTAATTTTTCAAACCAAAGGAATATACTGTGTGCTACATTTCAAAAAAAATCTTGCAGCATCCAATTAAGTTTTTCCCTCAGCCTTGCTTTGCTTTCTGTAGCAACAGGTAGGAGAACCGCTACCTAATTTCCAGAAGCAAAGCAGGCAATACTGGGCTTCAGGAGACTATCTGGAAAATCTGGATTAGCACATCTGCATGCTTCCAGATGTATTTATTTTGCACACAAAACACTTGTAAAGCCATTTTCTCCAGTCTTCACAAAAAACCTCAATAATTATTAATGTTTTCCCATTATTGTTTAAAGACTTAAAAGATAAGACCTTTTAAAAGATAATTAGCCGACCAAACTTCCATACTGTGTCTATAGCATTGGTTTTTTATATGCACCTTTTTAATCCACTGGTCTTCCAGTACTCTCAGTGGAAAACCACTGGAAAACTGATTTACATTTCTCCTTTACTCATCCATCGTGACATTATTCTACCCTCACTAGAAAAACACATTTACATTTCCTTTGTATTTAACCATCATGATGTTTCCTGAAACTCTCATTCATGAAAAGTCACAAGATTTATAAGAAACAGAAAAAAATACACAGAATGGCAGCAAGGAATATTTTTGCCAGTGTTAATTAGGGATCAATAGCTAAGTAATGCTACAGGCATTTTGCATCCTTCCTCTTAGTTTAGCTCCCTCCTCCTCACATGACAGCCAGTCATTTTGACACAGCATACCCACAATAGAACCTCTGTGTATTACCACAGATTTAAAGTCACTCTGTAACAAAAGAAGACTAAATCACAAATAATAAAGGACACAAACGTATCTCATCCCCCCACAGGGTTACAGAAGTGGGATCATGATTAAAGAGGTATTCAGTAAAAGGGGCGAATCACAAGTAGACAGATGTACTCAGAGAAAGGTCTCTCCAGTAAGGCTTTTCTGCCTCTACAGCAGGTGACTCTAACTCCTAAGTCTTTCCAAACTGTTTTGGAAGCATTTCATTATTGTCTCATTAAGCACATACATACATCCCAACTTCTTTGCACAGCTGTAATCCAAGTTATTTGAAATCATCTGACATAGGATTTTTGTTTGCTTTCTTGGTTTGGTATATCAAGATCTGTAGGGTTATGTGACACAAAATACCACACTAGCAGCCATTTGACACTTTCTTCAAAGAAATGCCCCTTTTTCAATTTGTCTGTTTTCAATGGCTGCAAGTCTTACAGGGAGCCCTTCTTTAGTGCCAACTGAGTTAGAAATGAAGAGTATTTTTCTGATTTAGAAATTAAAAGCAAAGGAGGAGAGAGGAATCAAAACAAACTTCCATTCAGTTTTAAGATGCAGAATCAATGAATGAAAGCATAAAATAGCACTGCTTCGCGAGACAGCAAGAAGCTAAATTCTAAGGGCTTGAAAATATGCAGTTCCATGAACTAATTCAAACCTTCAGCTTCAAGAGGGAAATTTAGCCTGAGATCTTACTATGCTTGAAAACATTCTCTAGACTCTTTTTCACACTCTCTTTCTTGCTTTCTTTTCCCTCCCGGTCTGTCAGAACCTCAGAATACTGTTGGTGGTTCTCCTCCAGATCCATGGTAGGCACCCACTGAAGTGTATAGCATACATGTGCTGTTAATCTGGAAGCCTTGGGACTTGGAGGAATCTCGAAAACTTAGTGAAAATTTCCAAGTACCATCTGCCAAGTTCCAAGATGGTTGGCAAAGCTTCATTTAGTCAGTAACTCCTCCAGGGTAGCTAAAGAAATACCTCCCATAGAGAGATATTGAGAAAGGGTTATTCAGCTTCTGAAGAGTGGAAGTTCCTAACAAAAGGAAGGGAGGAAGGAGACAGCATGGCAGGACGAATATTTACTTTCCTTTCACTAGATGATTGGACTCGCCATTGGAATTAATGTATGACTAAGGAAAGAACTACTATTAGTATATTAAACTAAAAAGTTTTTTCTAATTAGAAAGATATCCAATTTATGAACATCAGATTTGGTTTTGCATTCTCAACAGGAACAATCCTGAAAATCCCAAGGAAAAAATGCTTGGATGAAAATTAGGTCCATGGTTCAAGAAACCACAAAATGCAAGTCTTCCCTGCCTTGCTGGACCTACATAACCTCAGTTTAAAGTCTTTTCAATAATGTGTCCTGAATTAATATTTGTGAACAAAAGAAAAAAAAAGTGAAGTTTTCACATGTTTTCATGTTTCATTGGAAAGTCTCTCTAGAGAAATCAAATCCATGTGGTGCTTTGAAGCCAAGATTGTTGCCCTAGTAGCTATGCATATGATTACTGATATGCTGCATATTCCTTAATAAAAGCCTAGACAAGCTATTAAATATTCATGCAGATGGTGGAATTTAACAATTATACCCAAGCAGTGTGCTAAATATAAACAAAAGAATGAATAACCAGCCTAGACTAGAAGAAATTAAGTTATTTGTTCTACCCTGTGAGCTGCACGTCATCTTTATGGATATCTTGTGCTGCAAAAAGTGGGGTCTACATGTTAGACAAAAGAAACTAGTGGTTGCAAGACAACAGTCTCCTACTCTACCCAATAACTGGCTGTGCTTAGGAGTAACTGATGAGGTGAACTGGAAAAGGTACTATCTTTAGTTGCATCACCTCCAACCCAAGAGATCACTTGAAACAGAACTTTCAAGGAGAGTCTTACTGAAAAAAAGATTGTGAAAATATCATGTCAAAGACATACATTCTAATCTTGTAAGAGAAAGAAGAAGATACAAATGGAGGTCTGGATATTTTTTTACTCTCCAATGAAAGGTATAGTTAACTCACCTTTCACTGATGAAATGGAAGAAAGAGTCCTAATGAAAAATCACAAGATTTATTTTTGCTACCTTCTCTATTTTTCTTTGGCTGTCACTAATTTGAACCTCAAAATTTGTAATCAAGGAAAAGAAGGAGAAAAAAAGTGAAGAGTTACAGAAGTGGAGGTGTTTATGTACTCTGAAATACTCAGGAACTGGTTACAATCCTGCCTCCGTTTTTCTTCTCACTCCTTTCCTTTGCCACAATCACTACAGATATCTCTGGCAACAAGAAGTTCCCAGTGTGGGCCAAAAAGTTTTGTTTGGTTTGCATTTTAAAGTAGAGAACAGTCAGTCTGTTCTTCCTTTAGTGGCACATCATCAACAATACCACAAAGAGCGGGAGTGGGACACTGAATTTCTGTGCTTTTGTGCTTTTTTTTTTGTGCTTTTCAGCACAAAGCACATGGCTCCTATTTTATTTTACAGAAGATTTCTAGAGTGTTCTCTGGTAATTATTAAAGTAAAAGCCGTAAGGATTTTTATGTGTTATTCTGATGCCTCACATTTAAAGCCATAAGCAAGAGTAAGGCTGTATAATGAAAAGCAGAACATTCAGAAAATAATCACAGAAAATAAACACAATAGTAAAAATAATAGATACTATACAGAAAAGCAATTTCCCTCTTAATTCAAATTATTTTTAAAAAACCTTACTTTATTAGGAAAACATAGGCTAGTGGCGTATCTTCAGGTTTTTCCAAAACCCCCCTAAAAATAGTCCAATTAAGTCCTGTCACTGTAAACTTGCCACAAATCCTCCCGCACATTATAGAGTGAGGAAAAGTTAAGATGCATTCTTAAGATTCCTTACACTTTACAAACCCACAGCTATGCTCAGATGTGAAATGTTAAAAAAAGGTTGGAATCCTTTTCAGAATAAAAGATTTCAAAATACGTTATTTTTCCTTTAAAGAACACTTATTAACTTTTTTTTTTCCTGTCTGTCTTGAAAAACACAAGAGTTGAACAGAGCATACATAACGAAAAGGTTTGAGTTACTTAGTCAAATTCTCCCTAAAACACACGTATGCAACTTCAATTACCATCACATACACAGCAGATGGCTGCAATCATCAGCTTACTTGCAGGGTATCTAATACAAGACCCTTCTACAAATTTATTTCAGAAGCACCTACCAAGGAAGCAAAGTCTGCAGCTGCAAAGTACCCATTTTAAAAGATCTAACTTTTACCATTTTTGGTGGCCATGAAAGTGTGCTTACCCTGTCAAAAGACCCTTTAAGGAAGAAAGGGCAACACTAAAATAATAGTCCTGCTTTCTTTAGGAATCATTCAAAACAATATTTAATAACACAAACTACTGATAAAGGTAGAAATTTTGTGCATATGTTGCTCAATATCTTACTATGGCACTCATGGTAAAGGAAAATTACTTCAAGACAAAAGAAAAAATATGATAAAATATGGTCTTGTCTTAAATAAATCAGTATTAGAATTGAAAATAAGCAAAATGGAATAATGCATCTGCTTGAGTTAATTGAGTACACAAGGGAGCTGCAACCACTTACACAAAGTATGATTCTGATCCAATGTGCCAGTGCTGATATTGATTCCTAACTGCATTCCTCTACTCATGTTGCACTCAAAACTCAATGAATTCTGGCTTACATACTGAAAGAAGGAAAGGTGCTCCAGAGACATGGTGAATTACAATGTGACAATCGGAAGGAAGTGTAATACAACTTTACAGACCAACTTCTGTAAAGAAGTGTAAACAATTATTTTAACCACACCTTGAACACATACAAGTAAAAGGGCTTGTCCAAGAGGCAGTAACAAAACCACTATGAGCAAAATGTCACAATGACTCATCTCTGTTTAATGACTCATGTGTTCTTTGTCCATAGTAGTTGGAAGTCATCATGGGACAATTCAAACACATTTACATAACAGTAAGTTTCACCCAGAATTTATCCTGCAGAGATCCACATATATAGCTCCTTCCCAACTATGAAAGTTCAAAAAGTGATCAGCAAAACTCATGAGGGAAAAATGTACTATCAGCACTCTAGACCAAAAGGTATTACCTCAGACTTGGTATACTCATAGCCACAAATTTTCAGCGTGCTGAAAATTTTAGGAAAGCTTTACTCTGTCAGAACATTTGCCCTATTCTTATCTTTATCCTGTGCATCTCCTTGAGTGCTATAACCACTGTGTCTCTATCCTAGTTATTTAAGAAGAGACAGGGTGGCTAGCATGAACAGGACAAGGACAAAAGAGGCTCTCTGCTGTTTCTCAAGTTCTTGGCTTATTCCATGGTGGTCTCAGGCAGGTAAAATGGCAAAGAGGGGGAAATCCCAGATACCAGGGTTTTTCTAGGAGGAAGGAGGGTGTGGGAAGGGATTTGGTAAGGGGACACGGGGCCAGGGAGACAGGGGGGAAGGGACAGGAAGTAGGACACGGGGACAGGGAGAAAGGGGGAAGGGACTGGGACAGGGAGACAGAGGGGAAGGGACAGGAACTTAGGATATGGTTATACATTCCTTTTACCTCCTAATATTGAATTACAACACTTGAGCTGTTGCTGAAGACAAGGTATGAGATGAGTTTGATGCTAGAGCTATACTACGTCTTCATCCAGAGGTTTTCCAGCAGCCTTGGATGCATTCTGATCCAGGTTCATAGCCATAATCCCAAACAGATCTTTTAGCTCTCAGAGAGATTAGCCATGTATTCAGAGCATACAGAGAAACCCAAACATCGAGACATGAGACTCACCTGAACACTCATGTTGTAGTCCTTTCCCGTAGTATCCTTTTTCACAGATACACTCAAACTGGCCAGTGTGAGTGCCACATTTACAGCTTGCCATGATGTCACAGCAGTTTTCGTTTGCCTCGCAGAGGTATGAGCAGTGAGATATATCTTCTTGGATATAGCTGCCAGAGGGCAGGTCTGAAATTGTATCAACAAAGAATTCAAAACAAAACAACAAAAGTAATCCCACAGTCTCACATTATACCATTAGTAAAACATTTTTAAAAAACCCTAGGCTCCAGCTCTAAGCAGCAGAGTGTGAAGCAGAGCCTTGCTAAGCTGAACATGCAAAAGATTGGTGTCCTTATTCTGGAAAAGGGCTCAGTGGAAACTACCCAGATTTTCTCTTCATTTGAGTCTAACACTGCCAGAATGCAGTCTCACTCCCAACAGAAGCTGTTGAGACAGCTTTTCCCAGCTTTGGTGGATACCATATCTGAAGAACATTTGGTCCTGGCATGTAAAACCATTTGGTCATACTATAAAATAAAAATCTTTGACACATTCACATAGACTAATCCAACCTTACCTGGAACAAAAAGGCTGGCAACAAAGCACCAGAAAACCTTAGTTTAGACTGTTATTCTAAAGTAGTATGTTTTCAAAAATTATAGCAAATAAATTAAAATGGCTAGTCTGATGCCTCTTCTAAGCCTCAATCAAGCAGCATCGCAAACAAATGTTTAATCATGTGCTCTCACTTGCTTATCTAAACCTACCCTATTTTTCAGAAAGAACTTTTATTTTGGGATAGAGTAGATTAAAAGAGGAATCACAGTCCAAACTCTCTTTCCACCTCTTCCTCTTTCCAGTTTTACTGCGTGTATAAGGTCATAAACACAAATTGTATTGATTCTTATACAGAGGGATCTAGATTGGCTCTGAATAGGTTGTTGTTGCTGTGTGAGACACTCTAAAGGTAGTCTAGTTCAAAGGTGTACACTAGGTGCCTCTGACTACAAGGTTCAAGCACAAGATACATTGGGCCAAGAGCATAATGTGCTCTTGACAGACAAAATGAAGAGCTGAATGGATGTAAATATGTATGCACATCACTGAGGAGAATTTTGCTCAAGCCTTGTTGGTGATGGGTTGAGCCAAATGAAGTTTATCCTTTTAACTGAGGGACAAACACCTCTGCTAGAAAGTATGAGAAAAATAAAAAGGGAATCAACGCTACATGAAGTGTAAATGCAAGACAGTACTGGAGATCTTCCTATTCTGACATCTCTGCTGCCCGTAGATTTCTGAGGTTAGGACATTAATACCTTCATGAAGGGCTCTGCGTGCCAGAGCTTCAAACTCAGTAAAACTATGAAGAAGATAACAGTGATCTTCTTTTGGGTGGGATGCCATATCATTCAGTTCTCGGATATTCCCCTGCCATATCCCAAAGGTGAAGATCTCCACTCCAAGCTCACGCAAGGATGCTGCAATGGGTCTCGGGTCTCCCCCATTGGAATAGCCGTCAGTAATGAGAAATATCACTTTTGTAGCATTTCCACGGGCATGCCGTAATATTTGCTGGAAGACAAAATGAAATCGCACACCTCAGCAGAGGGTAACAGTGGCTGATCAGTACACTACTTCCTCCATTGCATGACTCCTTTTATTTGAATTATACAGCTAATAAGGCCCTTGCAAGATCACCCATTATAACAAAGGTCAAACATTTGTGCCTACAGCCTGTGGTTGAACAAGTCCAACCACTGAGTCACAGTTTAGGTGCCACAGTTTATACAACCACAGAAATTATGACATGATAAAGCAAAGAGACACTTTTTGTGCTGATTGATTAAGTCACCCATGCATCAGATTCAGCAATGATTCTGATCACAGCTTAAGTGACTTTGTTCAGATTGAAGTTTAAACAGGTACTACAAACATTGAAAATCTAGTGCACGACCCAAAATACAATCTAATGTATTTTAATGCAATATTATGTTTTGATCCACTAAACTGTAAACCCTACTGCTGATTTATTGCAAGGCTTCTCCTAACAAGTATTTAGACTGTTGGTTATTTTAAACCCAGCAATACAATTCCCCATTTGCCCCTGTTGAATGATGCTTTCCTCCCTTACAACAGTTTGCTAAGGTCACTTTAGATTGTCCATTGTGGACACAAAAATGCCTGTAGTGCCTTCCACCCAGCTGCTTGCTCTTCCTATTACTTCACACAAAGCATGTCTGATGCTGCCAAGTACTGCCTTAGTGAGAACATGCCTCACAAACTCCTGTCCATTTCAGCCTTCCAGTCTGACAATGTACTAGTGCTAATTATTCTCCAAGTACTTTCAGTTTTTGGGCAAAAGGCAGAGCACCAGCAGAAATGTGATGTCAATGTGCCATGGCCTAGGAGTCACCCTATGGAGCTACCCATGCTGATGATTAGCCGCTGTCTGTCAGAGTGTGAATAAATAAGGGATGACTACCAACTTCCCAATTGTGGGCAAGTGCTGTCCACAGCCCTGAAGCAAGGGATTGTGAAGACATATTTCCTCCATCATCTGGGAACTTCTGTAGAAAGAATTAGATGCAGACTTCCAATTTGGTAGCAGAAAAATTCTGACCATGTTTATTTCAATAATAGATTGTACCTTGCCACAATTAATGTAAAAGACCACTTAATAGACCTTTAATGATACCCCAAAAGACATATCATTGTATGACAAGTAGGTAAATGTGATTAAGACACTCTTAACAAGCACAAATTCCAAAACCAGAGATCAACCAAGATGAACTGTTTCATTAAAAAAATCTTTATGTAAATCTTAGCAAGTTAAATCGTCTTGCTTTCAGCTCATCCAAAAGCTTACTAGCCAGGCCAGCCTAAATA
>WBND01000599.1:418722-429868 GCA_013398595.1 Tychaedon coryphoeus | reverse complement strand
GTATTAAAAAAAATTAGATCTTCTGAATAAACTGTCTCTGTCATGTGACAGAAGAGGGCTGACTGGTCCTGAAAAGGAAAGCTTAAGAGCAGCACTTCAGCTGCTTTTACAATTGCATTACTGTATCTCTTTAATTGTCTTATTAAAATCCACAGACTTCGTGAATTCCAGTAATTCTTTACTGTCTCCCCACAAGATCATATGGTCATTTAACACCACCCTGATTACTAAACAAAAGGGAAATCTTTACCCCCAGTTAAAAACCCTTCTGCAAACAAACAGTCTGAGGATTGCTGTCCTTTAGCCAAATAGCTTTTTGCTTGAATTACTCAATGAAACATGGCCAAGCATCTTTCCAAATATGGAGAAGAAAAGCATTGTGTTTCCCTCCCTTGATGTTCCCCCAAATACAGCTGGACAGAACACATCCTTGTACTCAGCCCACACAGTATCTGTGCCTGCAGAGACAACACCACAATATCACATACCCTACAATTTTTGAAGGAAAGCAGGTCATATTTGTTTTTGCAGTAAGGGTGTTCTGGTAGCAACTTTGTGCCACAGTGGAAACCCAGCTGAAACTGAAATGTTAGGTCTTCTGCAGGAATTTTACAGCATTCTAGATTTTAGCTAAGCTAGAGATAAATTGACAGCTTAAGAACAGAAATCAAAACCTGATGTAACTCAAGATTATTCTAAGACTCTCTAAGCTCAAGCACACAGTGTCCATCTCGGGAAACCTAACACAATATGTAGCTAGCAAAGCTAGTCTTCTTTCTTCCCCATCAGCCTTTGCCAGGGTACAGGATTACTCTGTGCTGTCCACTCCCCCTTTGCAAATGTCAGTCAGTATTTCAGCAGGGGGTGTTTAAGGAGCGGTAGGAGGAGGAAAGCTTTTAGGAAGAGCATTTACAGAGTAGGGATAGAAATACTTTCAATCTCAGAAAATGACCTCTGAAATCTGCCACCAGGGAGACATTAATGCAGTATCAGAGTAGTGCCAGGCCCTGGTAGGTTATATCCAGCCATCATGGTTTAAATCAAAGCAGCAGAGCTCTTCTAGGAAAGGGGGAGGAAAAAAAGGGCTTTGGAAAGCTACTTCATCCTCTTTCTTCCTGTGCCCTTTAGGAGAAAGAACATGCCCAGATTCTGGGTCCTGGAATGTGTGTCTTCTCCTCTTGGCTGAGAACCTTCACCTCCCAGTGCTGCAACGCCTTACCTGCTTGCAGCTTCGTTCATTGCCCTCAAACTATAGCAAAGATCAAGCAAGACTGCAGTCTTGCTGCAAAGCAGGGTCTGCTCTTGGAAGCTCCCTATGTTAGAACGTGTTGCTGGAACACAGTCTCAGCACTTTCTGATAGTTAAAATTTTTAGCTTTTTTTTAGTGGCAGTATTGAAAGGAAAGTGGAAGACAGCACTATACAGGATGCATTGTGCATTCAGCACTGAGGAGCCAAAGCTAGGCTATCAGGATCTTAGTCATAAAATCCAAGTGGATTTTTTTGGACATTTTAGGTCTCAGTCATAAACAGAACATATGGAGGAAACAAAGAATTTTCTATAAATATAAGAGTATTCTGAGAAGGAGGAATAAAAGGAGATTAAGCTCTTAAATTATCACTTGTTTTATCATTAAAAGTTGGGAGAGATACTTTGCAATCCTTTCAAATACCAGTAATTCACTGGCTGTAATTATTTTAAGATAAATTTTCCAGGGCTAGAAACTTGAAGTTCAGACTTTCCACATAAATATTGTTTAAACACACACAAATTGAAGGCAGTCAGTTTTGATTTATACACATAAATCCCATTGACACTTCTGGGAGTTCTGACACAGACTGAAGAGAATACATAGTGCTTAAATGAGAGCAAAATGTCTGTCCACATGACTTTGAAAAAAGATTATTATGTAGGAGGAGAAGTGTCAGTCTGCCAAAGTTTCTCCTTTCAGGCAGAGGTCTCTATGTTTTAGTCTTCAGCAGAGCAAACAAGCATTTGAACAAGCCAAATTATGGGTTATTAGTTCAAGTTATAAAAAAAGAAAAACAAGATTCATATTGCTTCTCAGTATTCAGACAATGATGAAGTTTAGTCATAAGAATTTTGTCTCCTCTGGTGGACAAGCCCGATGCACAATAAGAATATCATATGGCTAGTTTCCAAGACTAAAAAAAAGGTAGGCAAAATCAAAACATCTGCTGGTCTCTGTTTGCACAGCAGATGTTCACTACACTTCTAAGTTAAGCTCTTCAGAATTCATGAAGCATGAGCACAGAGCCAGTCTGTCTTTGGCCTAGAACATTCATGCTAAAGTGAGTATATTTTGCCATATTCTACACCCGAAGTATGTGCTGTATGATTTTTGGAAGATCCAGGCAAACACTGAATGTGAGAAAAACATAGAAGGCACTTTTGATTGTAAAAGACAGATTCATATTCAAGGTAACTTGAGATTCTGAAAACTCCAGTGGGGCAAGACAAAAGGTATAGATAAAGTCTTTGGGTTAAAGCCTGTTTATGGCATTTTTTTGCTCCTGAATAGGCTCATACTTTTAAAAAATGTGTTGGGTAGACAGGCTATTCCAGGCTGCTTTTTCAAAACTTGCTGTATTTTTATCCTTGAAATATAAAAGCGCTGTCAGTCTTTCATTCTGCCAACTTACAGCATACAGGTACTGCTGATGGTGCATACATCCTTCTCAAGATGTTCTGTGCTAACCCACCAGAGGGCTGCTCTGGGAGAATGAGGGTAAATTTCTAAACTCTCTTTCCTATGTCAAACAGGCTTCAAATCATTTAAGAAATGGCCTTCACAAACACGATTGGAAAGTGCTTTTCTGAAGGAGTAGTGCAGTTCTGTAGTTTCCAGAGGTACTGAAGTTTTAAGGAGTAAGGGAAAGCAGGCTTTGTATAAAAGTTTTTATGCACATTATTATTATTATGAAATTATTATTTTGAAATTAAGCCAGTCCAGGGCCGAAGACATGAGAAACTGAATTTCAGAACAGCCATAATACACATCTAGGACAAAGAACTATTATAACCACAGTGCCACAAGAAAGAAAATATACGAGGTTGGAGAAAGAACGCTCTCTTTTTCTCTTACACAAAGAAATGTGAGTTCCTTAGCTAACTTTAGGGACAGCTGTAATAATTAACATTGAACTCAGGATGGGAACAGACAAAAACTGAGAAATGAGAGCTAGATGAGCAGAAAGGTCCAGTTACCTCTTTTACACATTAATGAGGGCAGCATTGGGGCATCCCAGCCAACAATCATGTTCACAATGCTGGGACAGCTGGGAGAGTGTCAGTCTCCATCCAGTACTCTTCCAGACATCTGCTGCATCTTTTCTGTCCTAACAGCAGGTACACTCAGCACTCCAAGAGCTTACAAATCCTTGTTTGAAGTCACTCACACAACCATGCCTTGTCCCTTTTGTCAGCCTATCAGAAGTTAAACAAAACAGAAATGAGGACATGCTGTGTTTTGCACTTGGTTTCATCGCCCACTTAAAATCACACTAAAGGTCTATGCGTTTGCTGCAGTTAAAACTAAAAACTTAGTTTTGGAGTAACCTTAAGATGTCTTTAAGGAGTCTGTTTGGTTCATGTGTTTTTTGGTTTGGTTTTTTTTTTTTTCTGGCTGAAGGAACAGTCAGGTTATATCCTCTTATTGTTAACAGTCCAAAGTGTCTCCTTTCCTGCCTGGTTAATGAAGGCTAGATAATACTAAGATTTCAGCAAAAAATAAATAAACATCAGGAACTCAAACTGAGTGTTCTGGGACTAATACCTCCATGCATATTCAAGCACAGTTTGTATTTATTACTGATGGAAATTTTGTCAAAGTAAGGTCTAAGAAAGACACCAAAATTTGGATGGACTTTGGAAATCAGTGAAACCAGTAGAGACATGGCAGCTGTCACCATTTCAGAACCCAGATTTGCATCTGAATATAATAATCTAAATGTTATACCTGTATTCTCTTGAGTGAGAGGAGGAAAGAATTGTCTTCACGCTATGTATCCATGTAACTGATGACCCTAAGTCTGTCTGTCTGGTGCAAGAATACACATCAGAATGATCAGCTCTCTGCTTAGTGTACTCCCTTCTCTGTACAGTAATAGTATCTGGAATCATATCTTGCTATTTATCTTTTCCATGGTCTTGTATTTTGTCTACTTGTCACAAAGATTTTCTGTGCATATGTCAGCAGACCAGTATTGCGTGACCAAAAGGGAGATAGATGAATCTAGTTCAGTCAACATATGCTGTCACTTCTCTTGTTTTTTGTATTTGCCATGAGTTGAAATTTCTTAGCATGTAAAGCATGATCCTCAAATGAAATAAAATGATTATTACCAGAAAGGGAATCAATAAAGTTAATTGCTATCTCTTTGGAAAGTGTGTGGTAGAAGATTATTTGTACAGTTTTTTTGTCAATGGACAGCTAGCAATAAAAATTCACAAACTTGAAAAAAATTGCTGTATGTGTCAGTACTATAATTATGCATAAAAATATTTTGGGGAAAAAGATGTAGAATAAATTCTTGGAATAAAATTTCTGTATGTTGTACAAAGGCTATTTTTGTCATAAACAGGAATAAATTATTTTTTCCCCACTGAAATTACCTGAGATGTGCAAAAATTAAGTTGTGATGAAGAGCCATGACTAATCAACTTAGTGGAACTGCTCTGTCATTTTATAGAGCTATTCTACTAATGTGTAACTTTGTACTCTCTTCTTGCTCCAGACACAGTTAACTGAGACTGCATTTTAAAGCAATTGTAAATTTCATTTGGTGCTTCAGTGCCATGTTCACGGAACTCTTTGTGATTCAATTGCTGGTTTACTTTGCATTAGACAACAAGTTTTGCCATAGATGTGGTCTAAGAATCTCCATTCTGTTGCTGTGATGTAGTTTTTGCCATCAATGAAGAAGAAGCCTGTCCCTGTAGCAAGTGCTGTGGGCAAGGAAAGAGATGCCCTTCGAGGGAAGAGCTTTGGCTGAGGGTAGCTAAGCAGAGAGGACTTAATTCTGCTTCAGCAGTGTCCCATCCTAAAGCACGCCAGGTTACAGATCTGTTATCAGCACCAGGCACTTAATAGCACTGCATGACCAAGCTCAGCTTCTATTAGAACCTACTTCTTGCAGCTTTGCAGTCTTCATCATCAGGGAGGTTACAAGCCATTTTCAGTGTGAGTTATGACAGCCTGGTGGATCCTGATACAGCCGTCATGGCTCATGGACCTCTAAGAGAATCAGCTTATAGCTGGCTTAGATCAAGTCTCTTAAGGTTATAGGAGTTGAAGATTTAAGCACAGGTGTTCACCAGAAATGTGGGCCGGAATCATTTTACAGCAGTGTGGACCTTATTTATCCTACAGGATATAAATAATACCTACTTACATGTGGGAAAGGAAATTCTAGGGCTTGTTAGTAGCTATTAAGTAGGAACTGAAGATCCTGGATCATGAATTGTGCATGGAAGTATTTTGGCTCTGTTTTGCTTTTTTCTTTTCTGTGTATTGGTGGTTTCAGTTCTCCTTCCAAGTTTTGTATTTGTATTTTCCCTTCTCATCATTTGAGTGTACACACAGAACATATGCTCTTGATTTTACCCCCTCTTTTACACATACCAGTGCAGTACCATGATATCAATATTCAGTAACCAGGTTGTGTTTTGATCTTTCAAATAGACCATTTAGGTCTCCAAATACACAAGACACCTGTGCAGGCTTCTATACTGATCTTAAATTCTAATTTTAAATCTGAGTAGACTCAGACTGTGATGATATATACATCAAGAAAAAGGGGGCAATTTCTGTTCTTATCTGTAGGATACCATTATTTCCACAATGAACTGACTAAAATCTCCTATTAGGTACAATCCCTAAAAAGTCTTCCTTGACATCAGCAGAAGTGTCATAAGAGGACATAATTGGTTTGAAAACTCTTTGTGAATGAAAGCAATGGCTTATTTCACCCCAATTTAAATAGTCTTTTACACTCAAAGCTTCTTGCTTATAAACAGCAACTCTTCCTATTTATTTACAATTGATTACACACACTTGCAAAACAAAATAATTCCACAAAGAATGCTTTTTTTCTTTTTCTTCAGAAGTACAAGAATTGCTTCAGTTTTTTGTTGCTGTGTTGCTTTGTTTGTGCACGTGCAAGTGTCAGCCCAGTTACCCTTGTTAGACAGAGATTGTTAAGGTGTTTACAGGTTGTATCGTACAACGCAATTTAAAAAAGGAAATATTAAGATATTTAGAAGCAATTTTATTACTTAATAACAGTAATGGGGGCACACAGTCTTTGTTTTTACTATCTCAAGAATGGACAAGCTCCCAGAAGTGATTGTCCCTGCCCTTCCAAATAAACACCATATGTTAACTCTTTAAAAACTGTGTAGGTACCCCTAACAACTGGCCATTTGTGTAAACTAAGAACCTTAAAATGCACAGCTTAACTGGGACCCAACCATGAAATGGTTCTTTTTGCAGACGATAAGATCACCTTTTTCCTCTGCCTCTATATGCTAGACCCATGCTAGCACAAGCTTGTTTTCTTCTTCTCTCTTGTTGCTGTTGAACAGGATTTTAACTTTCAGGTAGACATAGTGGTTTGGATAAAAAAATGTAGAACAAATCTTACTTAAAATTTGAGGAATGAAGAAATAGCAGTGTCATTTCCAGATCTCTTACCACAACCACTGAAGAAAGGGTCATTTTTTCCCCCACATTTTATTGATAAACCCTTCAAGAATTATAGAAGGCCAAAGTATCTTGTTCCTTCTGAGGATTGCTCAGTTTCCATGACCAGGAAGGATGCAGATTTTAATCTTTCACTTGTAAAAATACATGGATTAGAAGTGTAATATTATTGTATTTTTGAAAAAAATGTGAGAAAAAGGAGTACAGTATATCACAAATCTGTGTTGTTTATTACAGGTTGGGAAAGCTTTAATATTAAAGATATATTTTAAAAATATTAATATTAAAATGCATTTTAAAAATATAAAAACACTTAAAGTAGAGCCATATGCTTTTTTTAAAGGTTCCTTTTATTTGTTGAACTCTTAAAAAATCTGTATGGATGAGAGGAAAGAGGAAGCCAAATGCTGCATGGAAACTAAATGTGAATTTTACTGCTGTGGTATCCTTCAGTTATGATACTGAAAATGTTTCTTACACTCCCATAGATTTATGAACAGCAAAATTCTCAATTTTTCTTCTGCCTTGTGTTTTTTTGTCCCATGCAATCTCAGGTTCACAGCTGCCGGAGCTGCCAGCAGGCATACCAAAAACCATAAAAAAATTGACATACACACATTCATTTAATGCTTCAGTTCATGTATGTAACTCTGGTTAGGAAAGACATGCATGATAAAACCCCTTGAAATCAACACGAGACCAGTGACAGCTAAAATTCACTCTGAGGTAATTAATCAGTTGGATTTCAAAAAAGAGTGCAAAATTTCTACTCCCAAAGTAAAGTTTGCAGAACTAAAATTGAGAAAATGATGGAAACTGCCTTTTGTCCTTAATTAAAGGCTACAAGAATACAGAAATGTTTCTTTCCGTTAAAGACTAGTGTGAGCTTTGAAACCTGTTAATTTCGTTACTAAATTTTTGTTTGTTTATTATCAGCTGCATATGTTACAAACCAGCAAGCAAGAACCTTTTAAAATAATGAAGGTAGACAGGACTAGTTGAGCATTAATTTCCTTGTTTCCATTCGTCCTTCTTTCCAGAAACTTTCTTTCTCTTGTTTCATCCTTTCCCTTTCATTGTTCACTTTCACTTCTTTCTCCTGAAAGAACATTTAAGAGTTTACTGTAAGGATGCATCTTTCTGCAGTGTCAAAACTCAGCAGCAACCTCCCTCCTCCTAGAGAATACCTCAGAAAATCCCAGAGTAGAAGGATGATGGATTCTTGGGAAGATCTGAGGGGTAAGGGAAGCAGTTGCCCTTTACATGTGACAGCTAGTTTTCTTACTCCAGGTGATAGGAGGGAAGGGAGGGTGCTTTTCCAGTTTTAAAGGCTAGGGTCAGCCATCCTTTTTGGTGGTGAATATATCATTATGGTATAATATGTGAGTATGATTGCTACCAAGGAACTATGCTGTAGAGTGCAGTGGAGCTGGAGGTACTTTCTAATGAAATACTGAAAAGGAAGAGCAGGAAATGAAGTGTCTATTAGAAAAATAAATATTAGAGCATTTCATCCTGTTCTGTGTCTGGCACGACTGCCTGTCTCAAGCCTTCTCCCCAGAGTACAGATGCAGTGAAATGTACTGTCCATTGTTATACCAAAGTGTGGTGTTTCCCTAAAATCTAAGCCATTGCCTCACCTTACGACCTCAGGGTGAAATGGACCTGTTGATGACTCTGGATTGTTGCTTCTTGAGGATAGCCAAGAATGGAGGCCTTAAAGGTCACTAACAAAGGTTAAGATAAAGAGAATAAGGGGATCTGGAAAGCAGAAAGGGCTAAGGACCCCTATTTTCAATGATCTAAACCTAATCATGGAAACTACAGAGGTAAAAATTCCCCCAACAACCCACTGCACTAAGGTTAAGCAAAGCCAGATCAGTTGCAAATAAAGACGGATGAACTTTACCAGAACAAAACAAGGAAGGATTTGAAAGTTATCTAGATAAATGGGATTTTGATGTTAGAGCATGGCTTTTCTCATGGGCATAATTTATTTTAATTATCCTGCACATGGAGTAGGAGGCTGCTTTGGGCAGGAGGAATTTTGCTCAGACATCTTGACCTAATTAAGAGTGCATTGACATTTTATATTTGAATTCTGTCACTAACATGCACATGACCTTGGAAAGTCACATTGATTATTGTTTCATAAAACAATATTTAACAGTCACATGAAGCAAAATGGGAAAGCTCATTTATTTTTCTGGGCTTTGAATATAAAAAAGATTTGACTACTTACACATTAAAATTCTAAGATCACTACACAAGTATGCTTGAAACTTTAACTTCCTTGGCCTGCCTTGTTAAATAGTCTGCATACTTGTGGCTGAAGGTTAAATGGCAAGATGCTAAGTTCACTGGCAAATGTTTTGGCATCCTATGGATGAACATATAGAACATACAAAATGTGCTCCTGCACTGTGTGAACAAATAAAACCAGCATGAAGTACATGGGTCTTTCTGGAAAGCTTATGGCTCTACTCTATTGACATGATTTTTTTATATGCTCTCCATGCTGCAGGTTTGTTTGTTTGTTTGCTTGTGCATTTGTTTTATTTTTTTTTAAATTTATTTTCAAGAGAAACGGGTAGAGTTATATTCAGACAATAAATGTAGGACTAAGAAAGGACTAAAATATATTAAAAAATACAACTTCCCCCCCACAAAAGAAAAAAAAAAGACCAAAAAGCAAAAATATGTCAGATCTGCAAGGTGACATTTGGTTTAGAATTCACAGACCCACTAGATATGCCCAAAGGCTTTCAAAATATCCTAATTTACCAAACATTATTTTTCTTACATGTGGTTTGAGAGGATTCTCAAGCCAAATGTGACAGATTTGCTGCTGAGATGTGAAGAGTGGACTTCTATATCAGGGGAGAGCCATTTTGTGATGATTCTGCCCCCTAAAAGCATTGAAAGAACTTTGTTTTTCCTTTAGCACACATTGAAAATAAGTTTTGAAAACTTGAGAGCTGTTGTGAAACAGCCATCTTCTGGCAAACTGTTGTTTTTGCCTTCCAAATGTTTTAAAGTTTGCATTTTGTCTAGAACACATTTTTTTTCAGAAAAAAAACATGCAGGACACATGCAATATCTGTCTGCTACCTTAATAATATATTTAAGACTGCTTGAAAAGTTCTAGTTATACACTCAGATTGCAAAAGTGGTTGCTCAAAGGCTGGGAAATAACACAGATATCTTGTCCACTTGGCTGTTTGGACAAAGCTGCTTGCTCTGAGTGAGGCAGGAGTCATAATAAATAAAGAGTGCTGACAAAATTAGTCCTGCTGCACACACTGAATTAGTCTAAATTAAAGCTGTGCCTCTCACAGGGCTATCTAATCTGTGCAACTATTGCTGGATTCTTTAACTGGACCAACAACTTCATAGTAGTTTAAAAAACATTTAACAAGGGTATCTGTTGATAGAAACAGGGGCTTGCAGGTCTGTTGGCTTCACACTGTTCTTCTGATTTTATTTATAAGCTTATTTCTAGTGAAGATGCGGAATTATGTGGATGATATACAGAGTCCTTTAAAGTCAGCTTAAGCTGAACATCAGTTTTATTGTTTTGCACCCAAATACCAAACACAGGGTGGTAAGTAAACACACAGTACTTACTCAAAAAAGCATCTGACTTTGTCTTCAAATTGGAAAAAAGATAATTTTTTTTTAAAATTTCCAAGTAATTAAAAAAAAAAAAGAAAATCCAACAGGAATAAAATGACATAGGGAGAAGAAAATCTTATTCCACAAATCCGTGAACTATTCAATAATTAATGCAAGCATGTGAATATATAATGCTACATGCTACTCAGATAAACTACATCCTGCAAAACAATGTACCCACAAACACAACTCTCCCTGGATTCAGTAGGAAGAGGGCAGTATTCAACATCTGAGAACATGGTCCCCTTTTCCATATGTTTATATGAAAGGAATCTCTGGTGTGCACCTGAAAATTAGGTTTTCTTAATGTATTTTCCACACTTATAAATGCTAATGCTGGCATCAAAGTGGAATTACTGCTTCTGAACACGAACTAATGCACACATCTTTCAAACTTCTCAAGCTGTTTCTTTCTCCTGGTAATCTCAATTTGCTTGCAGTTTGAAAAGGTGAAATAACACCCACTGCAGCTGACACAGCTCTTGCAGTGTGTTTGTTTTACAGCGGTACCTCTCTTTTTGGCTGAGTGGGTGTCTTTTTCCTGCTCACTGAGGAGCCTCATGAGCCATGGACTCCAGAGAGACAATACAGGAAATTGCATGGATCACTTTATTGTTCTGAGCTGTTTGTTTAGTTATGTGGGGCTTTCGTTATCTCTGACATTCCAGAGAATCCTTACTTTGAGGGCTCCGTGGATACTAGTTATCAATAGGTGAAGTTAATCTATCTGTTCAACTCTGTCTTCTG